>SZWC01001235.1:206377-218926 GCA_023375785.1 Penium margaritaceum | reverse complement strand
GAGAGAGAGAGAGAGAGAGAGAGAGAGAGAGAGAGAGAGAGAGAGTCCATTGGCCTAAGACAATGGAAAAGAAAACAAGGCCGGTGTAATGGCACTTTCCATATGCTCTTTTTGTTTCAAGTAGGAGCATGTATTACCCTCAATGTTACGGTTCTACGCTGAGCAGTTCATAGGAACCACTTCCTTACAACGAAGTTCTGACACGTGGTCACTTTTGAACGAGGAGCAAACTACTAGGGCTTAGACAAACCAATGTTTTTTTAGTGTTTGCCTTTGTTGGTCAACTCTTTTAGGATTCTCAAAGTTAAAAACCTTAAGGAATCTTTGGCAAATGACATGTACTTGAAGTCATACAATCGGCTCTAGAGTTTTGCAGGCAATGGCAGGAGGGAAATTTTCACGACAATCCTGGGCCACCTCATCAGTCTGCCACGTCATGCATCATGTAGCTGCCACATTGCAATCTCCACTAGAAGCTTCCTCTCATATTTTGGGTCATAAAGAAAACCTTACCTACTAGGGTTTGAAGCCAAGACCTCTCAGCTTTAGCTATGGAGTACCAATCATTACGCTTCACGCGCTTGTTGCTCTTAGCGTTTACCAACTACACTATGAGGACTAGACGGAGGGGACTTACTCCATAGGCACAGTGCATGTCTAGTCTGCCCCTAGTATATTAGTGTTCAACATGTGTTACAAAACGACAATCTCTACCTTGCACCCATAATCATCAGTAATTTTCTCGTGCTCCAGCTGCCTTGGCCTTGTTTCCTCATTTTCTCCGCTCCTGGTGCCAATCCCTTGTGTACTAGCAAAATATTCGTTTCTCTGAAGCGGCTTGATCATGAAGTCTGCCCGAATATTCTTTATCTCAACGTATTGTATTTCCACATTCTCGCTTGCGAGTAATGGTACCTGATGTGGATCTACTTCATGCGCCGGAAGATGACATCATCCTATGCCATTGAGATGACACTCTTTTTGTTGACAGGGACCGCTATTGCTTCCATCTGTGGAGTCTTTTGTTTACACTAGTGAGTGTGGAGGCACCCTCAAAGATGCCTAGCCTTTATCGCTCTATGCTATCAATGTTTGGGGAAGCCAATGGACTCCAATGCTGAAGAGTGTGAAGCACAAGGATTGCTGCCAGGAGTGAGAAAAACACATCACATTTGATAGAAGTGAATCAAAACACATATTTTTATTTAGGCATGATGAGATTACATCGGATCCTTATAACTTGTGATCTAAGCTTTTCGAGACATCCAAGCACGTCCAAATCGGAGCAATAGAGCCCCTAATATGGCCAACACAGTAACCCTTCATGGAGCTGCCCACCTTACCTTGTACGCTAGGAAACGGGAGGCACTTTCAACTATGACTAGTCAAAGCACCTTTCCACGCCAAAAAGTCAAGGAGAAGATTCGTTACAATGATCGAAACGTAAGTGGTTCAGAGGGATGAGTTCCATGACAAAAGAAGATTTGAGGATTTGGGACAAATGGATAATCTGTATTACGCATCTAGTGCACTTTGATGACAAGTGTCGAGTGAGACGTGGACAAATATGCAATGCCGAGAATCAGAATGAGACATATGTTGGGTCCTCGGCGCTCGAGCCGAACGACCTGTGCAACGTTGCGCAATGAGTGGCTGTACCGCAGAGAAGTCGGGGGCCTTCGAAAACATCGAAGCGCGGTTTCATAAAAGTTCAGCACTGTCGAGAAGTCAACCGAACAACATCAAAGCATCGATATGGTTTGCAATGTTTTTCTTGATCATTGTGGAAAGTGGTCGAAGTTATTGTTGTGATGTTGTCAGTCATACACAGTTGTACAGTTGGTTGTGACCACTCAGCCGTGTCCATGCTCGTGCAGATCCTTGAGGCGGACCCAGCTGGAGACAGGGTTTCCTGAGGTGATGCTCCACCCGCTGGAGGCAGCCTGGCAGCCTACCCAGTGTACAAGAGGGCTCCCATAGCCCACGGACAACGTTTGGAGGTCTTCAGGATTTTCTCGGTGGACAGCCCTGCCAGGCTGATTTACATGTTTGTTTTCTTACACTCTCCGGCTGTTCCCGGACGTAGGCGTGTGACCACTCGTTGTGTCTGTCTTTTTGTTGTGCATCGGTAGGATCAGACGGCGCTCCGTTTGGACGCTTGTGCACAAAATTATGGCCAAAACAGTGGTTTTGGGCCGGTTCAGGTTTGACAGGCACCGCCGTGTGCGCCACCCGTCGTGAGCCACGGCGACGATTTATGCTGTGGACCTGTCATTTGTTATTCCTCTCTACATTTACTTCAGTTGAAGCTTGAGATACAAGTGCACGTGTCTCTCCCTACCCTTGCTGTCTTTTTTTTTTTTTTTTGGTTTTTAAGATGGTCCAGGCAGAAAATCCCTCCCACCGGGCTCCCTTCCGGAAGCGGTTACCTTGGTGACTGTTTGATCCGATCAGCTTGGGTCCGATTCGGCGTCGGCGTGTTCGGTGACCGAGGTTCCATCCTAGATGGGTTTGCCGCGGTCACGTCATTCAGCTCTCGCCGGCCTCTTCACCTCGCGTCACGAGTCATTGGTCATGGTTCCAAGGTCAATGGGGGGAGCCCCCTGACACCCTTGCTGTCCCTTGCATGACCTGTGTGTCAACCAGCCAGACCCGTGCTGTCAGGCTAGCAAGCAGATAGGCTAGGAAGCTTCCTGGAATCTTCTCATGTTATCAGAGTAGGCAAGCCAGTGCTCGTCGTGCTGCGCAGCAGAGACGCAGCAGCTGCAGCAGTAGTGAGCAACAACAGTGGCAGCAGCCCACAACAGCAGCAGCAGGTCTTGGTTGGACCCATCACCACCCTGAGTCGCTTGAAGCGACAAGAGCACGCAGCGACGCATATGCCATCATCCTGATGCGTCAGAAACCGCAACGGCAGGTTCGTGCTGCAGCTGCAGCGTGCCACAACGGCTTGAGACCGTTGGAGCCCTTGCGCGCAGCAGCAGCCGGTCCGAGGCCGCCCGTGTGGCGACTTGGAGCCGNAGCACAAAATCAGATCGTTTTGGCCTTTTTCCCCACTTTTTGAAGACGAAAATTTCACCATTATCTTCAGCATCCTCAGAAGCCTCTGTGGTCCAAATTTCGCTTCATTTGGACAACCTTCAATTTTTAGTGGTGAAAATTTAAATTTTTAAATTTTCAGCACTTAGCCGATTTCTTGGTCAGAAGGTCGACTTTTGCCACCGTCCTAAATCGGCGAGAAACGCTGACGGTTCTGCGTTCGGACAACTTTCGCACCGCCTCAGCATGGAGCCGAGCAGCTCCAAGGGCAAGGAGCTGGAGGACACCGTCATGAGCGGGGGCCGCAGCCCACGCTCAAAGGCGGTTGACTTCCTCCTGGTGGAGTAGTCGTCACTCCGCCAGCGCCAGGATGAGCATTCAGCTACGCTGTGACAGATTCGCGATGCCTTGGTCTCTCTGTCTGGGACACCGGGACATCAGCCCAGGAGAGAGAGAGAGAGGCAACCCCATCGGCCCAGGAGTCTGTTGGCCCCACTGCCGCCCTTGCGCAGAGAGGAGAGTCCATGGTCGAGGAGTGGGATCAGGCGCCACCTCCCACTGGGGAGTACGCGCTTCGCCGGCTGATGGAGCAGATGAGGAGCCTGCGCATTGAGACACCGGCGCCCAGTCCGAGGGGACAGCAGCAGCAGCAGCAGCAGCAGCAGCAGACCGACCCGCGTCAGGTCTTGGGTGCCGTTGGAGGAGCAGCGTTGATGCCTTTCATGCCCTTCCCACGCCCGCTCCTAGCACCACCAGGGGTCCATCTCCCCACGGAGCGACAACTCAAGGACTTTGAGACTTCTTCGCCTCGCTACGACAGCAAGGTGGGGTTTGACTGTTGGGAGGTGCTGTTTCAGGTATGGGCAGACTCAGAGGGAGTCTGGCCCTACTACCACAGCCTGTACCAGACGGCTGATCCGCTCCAGTCCCAGACGGCAGCGCGTGCCATGCGTGGACTGCTGTACGCAGTTCCACAGGAGACAGTGGTCGACTTCCGCCCCTTTCTGGGCGCGCCTGGGACAGGAGCAGGCGCAGACCCGCGCCGCGGCTGGGAGCTGGCGCTGACCCTTTTTGCAGCAAAGACTCACGCGACCCGGTCAGCGTGCCTTCGCGAGTTCCACTCCCTTCATCAGGGATCCTCGGAGTCAGCAGCTGATTATTGGCGTCGGGCCATGCGCTTGTACACTCGTCTGGGCACCGGAGGCGGCTCTCAGCTCTGGGCGCTGGACACCATCATGCTGGGAGTGCGCCCCGAGCTCACTGACACCTTCTCCCGCCTCGACCAGGACGTCCTTGCGTCCATGTCCGACACCCTGCAGTTGTTGCCCTGGGCGCAGCGCTACTTCATCGAGGTCGCGACAGCTGACGAGGCAACCCGCGCGCATCGGCAGGGCGCCATGGCCGCAACAGCAATGGGAGCGACGTCCTCTACGCCTTCCACACCGTCGTCCACCTTCACCCCCACCAGCTCCACCTCTGCCTCTCCTGCTTCCTCCCTTGCTACTCCGACAGCCACTACAGCAGCCGTGAAGGGGAAGAAGGGGAAAAAGAGGAGGGGACCGCAGCAGCCTTCCGGTGGCACCGGACGGGCGGTCCGCTGCCACAACTACGGCGGACCTCATCGCTACACTGAGTGTCAGCAGGAGCTGGACTGGGCGAGGATCACCCGCGGTCTTCAGGCAACCCACGAGGAGTGGATCCGTACTGGAGTAGCAGCCCGTGCCGCAGCGACCTCGGGGGCAGCACCGGCGGCAGATCCTCCGCCATCCGGGGGGAGTACCACGCCGGACCCGAGGGACCAGACCATCGCGGAGCTACGTCGACTGCTGGCACTTCGCTCACAGGGAGGTGCGAGTGTGCTGTCACAGACGAGTGGTCCACAGACTGACTGTCCATCTATGTTTGTGGCACGTGGTCGTACTTGTGGGGGGGCTGCGTCGCCTGGTGAGGATGAGTCTGACAACACAGAGTGGTTGGATGAGTCGCATCGTCGTGCATTGTCCGCTGTCCTGCCACACCTGCTGAGCGTCCAGCAGAGGCAGCGTGCTCCGTTGCTCGTTGTACCGTGACCACCACAGGTCGTGAGGCAAGTGGCCACTGGATCATTGACTCAGGGGCCACTCACCACATGACCTGCGACCGTACCGCCTTTGTCGTGCTTGGTCCTGTTGGGTCTGTTCGGTCAGTGCGGACAGGTTCTGGGCAGTCACTACCTGTTCAGGGGACAGGGGTCATACGGTTCGATGGTCCGTCTTGTCTCGTGTATCTTTCTGACGTGCTTTTTGTGCCTGATCTCGAGCTCAGCCTGCTCTATGTGCGTGCCTGCACGAGGATGGGTCTCTCTGTTCACCACTCCACTGATGATGCCACGATCAATGCACTTGACACTTCCACGGTTGTATTGCGTGCCTCTGTTGTGGATGACCTGTATCGCATCGTGCGCTGCTCTACTCCTGACTCTTCCCCTTGCTCATTTGCCCACGTCTTTGTCACGGGGGTGTTGTCTCCTGACCACCAGCACCAGTTGCATCGGCACCTCTATCATGTGAGCACGGACACTGTGTCCAGGCTCATTCGTACACAGCCCGCTCTCGGTCTTGACGCGGCTTCCTTCGAGAAGCCGCCCAAGACCGACTGTCTGTTCTGCGCTCAAGGCAAGATGCATCAATGCACCTACCCTGCCTCCGTCACTCACGCGCAGCGTCCCCTGGAGCTTGTCCACTCGGACCTCCTCGGACCTCTCCCTGTCGAGTCTGTCGCTGACCGTGGTCGGTATGTTCTTACACTCACGGATGACTTCACCCGCATGCGGTGGGTCTACTGCCTCCGCCACAAGAGTGATGCCGCTCTAGCCGTGCGCTTGTGGCTCGTGATGGCCGAGCGTCAGTCTCGTCAATCCCTCCACACCTTCCGCTCTGATCGCGGCGGTGAGTATCTCGGTGAGCTGACCACTCACTTCGCCGAGCTTGGTATCTGTCACCAGCTCTCCGCCCCTGCTACACCACAGCAGAACGGTGTGTCCGAGCGCTGGAACCGCACCATGGAGGACGCGGTTCGCGCTATGCGCGCTGAGTGCGGTCTCCCAGAGTCCTTCGCCTTCAAGGGCTTTGCCTACATGACGTGGGTCTGGAACCGCCTCCCGCATGGTCCCTTGCCGGACCACGTCACGTCGTATGAGCTGTGGTTCGGTCACCGTGCGGACCTCAGGCTTGCTCGTGTCTGGGGTTCCTTGGCCTGTGTCTGGTACACCGAGGACCAGCAGGGGTCCAAGGTCTCTTCGCGCAGCCGGATGTGTGCCTTCCTCGGTGTCTCCTCGCGCTCCAAAGCGTGGCGTTTCTGGGATGCGGGTCGCCACCGCATCGTTGAGTCGCGCGACGCGCTGTTTTTTGAGGCACTGTCGTACCACGACCTGTTTGCCATTCTCACCCAGGCAGCGTCTCACGTTCCCACCTGTGAGGCCTCCCGTCGGATGGGGGAGTCTACCCCACAGGGTGAGTCCGTCCGGGGTGCCTCCGGGGTGGGACCGTCGCTGGCCACGATTGACCCGGCCATCATTGCTGTCGGGCCTGTAGTCTCTACGCATGCCCCGCTTGCGCCCGCCACGACTGTCTTGCCTGCGCCTGCCGCGCCTGCCTCACCCGCGCCTACCGCGACTACCTCGCCCGCGCCTGTCGCAACTGCCTCGCCCGCACCTGCAGCGCCTGCTTCGTCCACACCTGTAGTGTCTGCTTCGCCCGCACCTGCAGCGCCTGCTTTGCCCGCACCTGCAACGCCTGCTTTGCCCGCACCTGTAGTGCCTGCTTCGCCCGCACCTGCAGCGCCTGCTTTGCCTGCCAGGGCTGCACTTGCCGCCTCTTCGCCTGCGGCGCCTGCCTCACCCGCGCCCGTCGTGACTGTCTCGGCTGCGCCTGCCGCGACCGTCTCGTCCGTGCCTGCAGTGCCTGTTTCGCCCGCGCCTGCCGCGCCTGTCTCGCCCATGCCTGCAGCGTCTCCAGAGACAGCACCTGCCCTCCCTGTGCCAGAACCGTCGGTCAGCTCAAACTCGGGCTACTCCTGTGGACCAGGTGGGCGTCTCCGCCCACTGGCCTCACGAGCACCTTCGACTGCGGTTTCGCCACCCAGACGACGCACGCGCAGCGTGCACAGTGGTGACCCTGGCACAAAGGCTCTCGGCCTAAGTGTCCAAGGCACCTACACGGAGGTGCACCCAGCTTGTCCCATTGGGCACCAGCTGATCGCTGATGAGCACGAGGCTGCACAGGCAGCTGCCGCTGACCTAGTTGCGGTCTGTCCGACCCATGAGGCATGCGTCCTGGCCACCCGGAGCTCCCCTTTGACGGTCCCTGATCCAGACACGTTAAAGGAGGCTCTCTCAGGAGAGGATGCTGAGCAGTGGCAGGGCGCCTGTGAGGACGAGCTCAGGGCCATCCGGGAGCACGGAGTCTTTGAGCTGGTCGACCGTCTTGAGGGACGGAAGGTCGTGTAGGCCAAGTGGGTCTTCCGCAAGAAGGTGAAGCCTGACAGCTCACTGGACCGCTATAAGGCCCGCTTGACTACCAAGGGATTCTCTCAGGTTGAGGGGATCGACTTCATTGACACCCTTGGCCCTGTTGGCCGCATGACCACAGCTCGCGCGCTGCTTGGTGTGGTCGCTCACCATGACTGGGAGCTGCACCAGATGGATGTGAACAATGCGTTCCTCCACGGCACCTTGAAGGAGGAGATCTACATGGTCCAGCCACCTGGGTTTGAGGTCGAAGGCAACAAGGTCTGGCGCTTGCGCAAGGCCTTGTATGGCCTGAAGCAGTCGCCCCGGTGCTGGAACCGAGAGATCACTCGCACCCTCACTCAGGCCGAGTACGTCCAGAGTGATGCCGACCCGTCACTTTTCATCCGACGGACAGCCGAGCGCCTCACTGCCATTCTGGTGTATGTGGACGATCTCCTGATTGCGTCTCCTTCACTGGAGGCCGTGAAGGAGGCCAAGGCGGTCCTACAGGCCGCCTACAGGATGAAGGACCTTGGTCCAGCGGCTGTTTTCCTCGGGATGGAGATTGTGCGTGATCGTCGTCGACGGACATTCCTCCTCCATCAGGCACGATATGCAAAGGTTGTGGGGGAGCGGTTTGCTGACCTCCTTGGCGCTGTTCCCACCGCCTCGTCACCCATCACTCCCGACGGGCAGGACTCCCTGAAGGTGACAGACCCAGCCGATCTGGGCGAGACTATGGACGTGACCCTGTACTTGCGCATCATTGGCTCACTAATGTACTTGGCCACGACCACGCATCCCGACATTGCGTTCGCTATCAACCTACTCGCACAGTTCAGTCAGTCCCCTCGGGCTCGAGCTCTGCACACAGCTTTGCGAGTCGTCCGGTACGTGGTCTCCACACCGTATCACGGTCTCTGCTTTCAGAGACAGTGCTCGGTTGTGGTTGATGGCTACACTGACAGCGACTGGGCATGGAGTGCTGATGGACCCAGCCGCACGGGTTACGTGTTCCTGCTTGGTGGCACCGCTGTGTCTTGGCACAGCGGCAAGCAGGGGTGCATTGCTCGCAGCTCCTAAGAGGCTGAGTATGTTGCTCTGGGCGCTGGCGCCGCTGAGGCGGTGTGGCTGCAACGGTTGTTCCAGTGCTTGGGTCAGTCCGTGCCTACCATCATCCTTCGATGCGACAACCACAGTGCTCTCGCGATCGCTGAGAACTCTGGTGTGTTCCACGCACGCACGAAGCACATCGCTGTCGAGTATCATTTCGTGCGCGATCTGGTGGAGCGGCAGTTGATCTCCATCGTGTGGGTGGGCACAGACTTGCAGCGCGCTGACTTCATGACCAAGGCACTGGCACGTGGGAAGTTCCTCGGGGCTGTTCGTTCCGTCGGATTGCGACCCCTGTCCGAGAGTGGGTGATTGTCCGGGTCCCTGTTGAGCACTCTGTGTTGCACCGGCACGCGTTCTGCACGTGTATGGACATGCATACCATCGGGTCATGGGGGAGTGTTGTGATGTTGTCAGTCATACACAGTTGTACAATTGGTTGTGACCACTCGGACGTGTCCATGCTCGTGCAGATCCTTGAGGCGGACCCAGCTGGAGACAGAGTTCCCTGAGGTGATGCTCCACCCGCTGGAGGCAGCCTGGCAGCCTACCCAGTGTACCAGAAGGCTCCCACAGCCCACGGACTACGTTTGGAGGTCTTCAGGATTTTCTCGGTGGACAGCCCTGCCAGGTTGATTTACATGTTTGTTTTCTTACACTCTCCGGCTGTTCCCGGACGTAGGCGTGTGATCACTCGTTGTGTCTGTCTTTTTGTTGTGCATCGGTAGGATCAGACGGCGCTCCGTTTGGACGCTTGTGCACAAAATTATGGCCAAAACAGTGGTTTTGGGCCAATTCAGGTTTGACAGGCACCGCCGTGTGCGCCACGCGCCGTGAGCCACGACGGCTATTCATGCTGTGGACCTGTCATTTGTTATTCCTCTCTGCATTTACTTCAGTTGAAGCTTGAGATACAAGTGCACGTGTCTCTCCCTACCCTTGCTGTCCCTTGCATGACCTGTGTGTCAACCAGCCAGACCCGTGCTGTTAAGCTAGCAAGCAGAAAGGCTAGGAAGCTTCCTGGAATCTTCTCAGTTATAAGATACTTCCGGAATGGAATACGGGAGGCCCGAGCAGGTGGCCAAAATCCCCTCGGCCGATCGGCGTAGAAATTCTGAGGTCGGCCATGAATGGAACGATAGAAATGCCCACTCGGAAAGTTTAGGCACTTGTGTATGTCAAGGACGTAACAAGTTCTGCCTGGTCAAGGGTACATCCCTAGTTGCTTCCTTTCTGGCTCTTGTGTGTTTGAAACTCGTTGAAGTCAAACTCGGATCACTTGCGGTGGATTATCTTGCCATACATGGGAGGCACCAGATTCCACACGCCTAATTCTCAGACTTCGGGTTAGGCTAACTTTCTGCATATTGGCTCAAATAGAACGCCTTAAAGCTATATATTTAATAGGAAAATTCCAATGAATCCAGATTTAAAGTCAGATCATGTCTTTGACCACTCCTCAGTGGTCGAAACAGGGTACATGATCAATGGCACTCACGGCAAGGAGCATACAATATCAGCATCTTTATCTCTAAAATCCAAATATGTAGTAATTTTTTATTCTCTCATTCCTATGACAAAGAGATGTACTTTGCCTCAATAGTGGAGAGAGAAACACACTCTTGCCTTCAGATCGCCTAAGAAAAAGCACCACTATTCAAGATGCATACGAAGCCCGAGGTAGAAAATTTTTCATCAAATTTTCCTCCCTATTCAGCGCCTATGTAGCACAGAAGTCGGAGCGGGTCTGATTCTTCTTCGTCTCCAACTGGAGTCCCATGTCCGTTGTGTGTCTTTTAAAGGTAGTGCATGATGTGCTCCACGGCTTGCAAATATTGTGGTCCTGAAATGGCCACGTAACTGCTCACATGTCGCAAACTATAGCAAAGTTTCAGGCTGTGTTCCTACCATAGCATACGTGACCATTGTGGAAGGTGGTCGAATTTGTCAGAAACACAACACTGATAACCGGGGGGCCCCAAAAAGAGGATGTCTTGGGTCCCCGTTCACGTCCTTTTCACGCTCGAATCTGCCTGGTGCACGCACAAGTCTGCCACGTGTGCAAGCGAGTTCCCAGGATGCACGCACCGCCTTCTAGGCTGGCTGGCATGCGCTCTCGGATGTCGGCCGTGCAGTCCGTGCAAGAGAACCCTCCAGCTTTCCTGCTCATTCCATTTCCCAAGCACCTCTCAACACACGCCGCCGTTGTTGAATTCGGCTCTCATCCTTGTTGGGGAATGCGAGCCAGCTCCGCAGTCCGCTCCGCCATCATGGCCGCCTTCGCTCTGCCGTCCGCGTCTTCGGCCGTCGCTGTTTCCAGCAACGCGCCAGCTGCTGCATCCGCAGCGGTATCAGCAGCTCGCCACGTCGCTGGCGCGCTTCCAGCGCTGCAGTGCTCTCGGCTGTGGCGGCGGAGTGCGGACGAGAACCGCGCAGCGGCCGTCTGTGGCTCCGCTGCGACTGCGTTCGCGTGGGAGGCTAGCGGCAGGAGCAGCAGCAGCAGTGGCAGACGCGGGTGGGCTTGCAGAAGTGGCGACGGCGATGGCGCGGGTGGCGGCAACTCGGCGGCCGCTGAGAAGCCCTCCGAGGAAAAATTCATTTCACTAGAGGACGTTTTGCAGCAGGTGAGGTGCCGCAGCAGGTGAAATGCCGAAGCAGGTGATGTGCCGCAGCAGGTGATGTGCCATAGCAGGTGATGTGCTGCAGCTGGTGAGGTGCTGCAGCAGGTGAGGTGCTGCAGCAGGTGAGGTGCTGCAGCAGGTGAGGTGCTGCAGCGTGTGAGGTGCTGTGCGTTTGGTGGCTTGCAGTGCGGCAGTCGATGAGTGCACATTGGTTAAGGCAGCACTGTTGGTTGGGCCTGCTGCTGCTGGCAGTGATGGTGCTGGTGGCAGTGCCGGTGGCAGTGGCAGTGGCGATGCCAGTGGCAGTGGGGGTGGCAGTGGCGATGCCAGTGGCGGTTGCGGTGGCGGTGGTGCAATGTGATGCGGTTGGGGTGTCACGCAGTGGAATGCGATGCAAGTGGGAGACAATGAGATGCGATGCCGTGCAACGAAGGGCAATGTATTACAGTGCAATGCATTGCAGCTTTATGCACTGCGATGCATTTCAATGCGATTTGGTGTGATGTCATTCCTTGGTGATGTGATGCGGATGTCGATGAGCTGAGATAAGATGAGCTGAGATGAGGTGAAGCGGGGAGGGGTGGGGTGGGGTTGGGTTGGCCGGGCCGGGCCGGGCTGCAGTGCGGTACGGGGCGTTGCGGGGCAGGGCGAGGTGGTCCGATGTGGGGCGGAGTGGAGCGGAGTAGGGAAGGGTGGGGCTGGGCGGGGTCAGGGGGAGCGGAGTGTTGGCGGGGAGGGGCGGGGCTGCGCGGTGCAGTGCCATGACGTGTCATGCCATGTGATGCTAGGCTGTGCAATGCAAAGTCACATGCCATGGCATGCAATGAATTTCTCAGCGCAACTCTGAACAGCAAACTGTTGAACTGGTTGGACACTCTGGTCTTCTAGTTGCGAGAGTGACTCATGACTCATGCGAGAGTGACTCATGTGTTCAGAGTAGGCATGAGCATTCGAATATATTCGTCCTCTGTTTTCAGTATTCGTTATTCGAATATTTCTGGCAGGCGTGTATTCGGTATTCGAATATTTGTCCGTATGCATTCGAATAATGACGAATATATTCGAATATTCGTGGTATTCGAATACATTCGAATGTAGCAACGAATACTTAACGAATACTTGACGAATATCAACGAATATCAGCGAATACAGACATTGCATAGGCAGAAGAGAGGGGGTACAGTACACAGGGATGCAAGAAATGAAAGTCTTAGACATTTGCAAGTCTAAAAAATGGTTGGTGCACGATGTCCCGCACCCTCGTCATCCTTGCCCTATGCCCCCCCC
>SZWC01001235.1:178177-197562 GCA_023375785.1 Penium margaritaceum | reverse complement strand
GCGGGTGGGCGGGTAGGCCGGTGGGTGGGCGCACGCGGGATGCTGGGAGTGCGGCGCGCTTTGCGTGTTGCGTGTTGCGTGTTGCATGTGTGCTGCGCCGCGTTGCGCTGTGCTGCCGAGTGCTTATAACACATTGACACGTCTTAATCACACATTGGCGTGCCCTGATCGCACTTTGCCTGGTCGCGTCAGGCCCCCCCAACCCATGCAGCACTTCACACATGGATTTGACCACGCCAGGCCGCACTGCACCACTGTAAGCCATATGCATGCGCAATGCAGCACAGCATGGCTTGGCACGGCGTGCTGTGCATGCGGGTGCTGCCGCCCACTGCATGGCATTGTGCGGTGGTTGCAGCCCTGCCAGCACACCAGGGAGCACGAGAAGAAGACGGTCAAGAAGTCAAGTACCTGGTCCATGGAAAGAGTTGGGATGGGGAATGAAGTCGAATGTAGACGAATGTATGTCCAATGCTCCAGCTATGTCAAGTCATCAGAAAAATCGGATAAACAACGGCCACTAGTCACTGAGAAGGGGGGTTGAATGATTGAAGGGCGAAATGTAGATGCGGGGCAGATGTGTTTTTGCCCAAGATGGTCTTTTTTTGGTGCCTCAACTCGCAAATGATCGGTGACCACTCATTTGCGTAGTGCTCAAGCAACAGTCTCACAAGACAGGAGCTCCACGTAGGAGCCTTGGAGAGGAGTCAACCGCACGAACAGACGAACATTGAACAATCTTACGGAGGGCCGATCGTGCTTACCTGAAAACGACCGTGCAAGCTCGAACCAAGTAGCTGCGTGGTTGTTTCTTTCCGGACAGCGTCCTAAGCCAGATCCTTCTCCTCTGGGGCGAGATCTGAAGACAGTAGGAAAAACATTTCCCTGAGATTTCCTGTCATTTTGCAAAACGTCAGTAGGAAAGAGTTTTGTGAAACACATCTTTCCTACTCTTGGCCATACCGAAGTGTCTCTTACATTCGATTAGAAAACTTTTTTTTTCCTTCGTCTATTCAGTCACATTAGTCATTGTACTCTCATGGTCGAATCACTCTGGAAATTGCCACAATCCTAATTCGCTACCCAAGGTTTCATGCTCCGCGCGCAGCCTCCAAATGACTGCGGGCAGAACGTGAGATGTCCACGTTCTGCGCGCAGTCCCTGGTGGACTGTGCGCCGACGTGGCGAACTGCAACCGTCGGAAGGCCGTCCGACGCACCCACTACCTTCCTTACGGCACAGTTGGCCGTCAGGAAAGGGTGGGCGACCTGCGAAGCAAGCTAAGAGCACGCTTGGCAGCTCGCCCGTGCGACCTCGCTCTCCACACTTCGGAACTTCGAAGACTTGAATGCCGAAGTTTTTAGGACAGACCAAGGACGTGAACGAGCAGTTCGACCAAGTTCCAACACTAAAATTAAACCAAGCGACCTTGGACGAACATGTTCAAAATTACGAGGCCATAGATTATAGTCCAATTAAACTGTCACTTCATTGAGTTTTAAGAAATAGGCGAATGTAAGAGACACAACAGTATGTCAAAGAAATGCCAAAGAAATGCTTTTGCTGCCAGCACACATTACACACGACTCGACACCGCTGGCTGCGCCGCACGTCCAACCGAGCAACCAGACCCTGGCAGCCAAGCATGGCACAGCCGGCGCAGCGCTTAGACGGCCAGAGCTGTGCAACGGAAGGGAGCTGTGCAACGGAAGGGAGCTGTGCAACGGAAGGGAGCTGTGCAACGGAAGGGAGCTGTGCAACGGAAGGGATCTGTGCACCGGAAGGGAGCTGTGCACCGGAAGGGAGCTGTGCACCGGAAGGGAGCTGTGCACCGGAAGGGAGCTGTGCAACGGAAGGGAGCTGTGCACCGGAAGGGAGCTGTGCACCGGAAGGGAGCTGTGCAACGGAAGGGAGCTGTGCACCGGAAGGGAGCTGTGCACCGGAAGGGAGCTGTGCAACGGAAGGGAGCTGTGCAACGGAAGGGAGCTGTGCAACGGAAGGGAGCCGAACACCCAGCAGCCCTCGGTAGAAGACGGCGTCGTTGGCACCGCGATGATGACACGACGTTTCTCTCCCACCGGGAATCCAACGCTGCGCTGGCTGCAGCAGGCCTAACCGAGCTGTGGCTCGTTGGCCAACGAGAGATCCCGGATGCTGAAAGAGTTTGCCGCGTCTTTCTGCCCCTCTTTTTCTTTTCTTGTTTCTTTTTCTTTTTCTCTTCTTCTTTCCTCAACCCCTATGTTCATCTCCTTCAGCCCCCCTTTTTGCACAGTTTTCTCAACGCTCCGGCTTTCTCCTTCGAAGCATATTCCATTCCTTCGAACGTACCACGTCACATCTCCGGTTGAATGTGCTGCCTGGCCCTGCTGCAGGCGGACGGAGCGCACGCGCCGCCGTGGAGATCGCCGAGGCGCTGCCCACGCCCAAACCCATCAGCAACCTGCTCGGAGGGACGCGAGGATGGATGGAGATGGGCTATCGCATCGACAGCGAGAGCAGCTCGCAATAGCGGCCACCTCTCGTTTGTTGCTTCTCTTGCAAGAGGACATGTTGGAGTGAGGCTCCTCCTGCTTCACCCCGGTGATTTTGACCTCCGTTGTGCATGCGTGCAATTGGATCCAGTCGTCTCGTTTTGTGTCAGAACTAATTGCCTGCTACACCGGAGGTGTGGCAAGGCATGGCCAAGGTCGCTGTGTTGCTANTCTTTTTCTCTTCTTCTTTCCTCAGCCCCTTCGTTCATCTCCTTCAGCCCCCCTTTTTGCCCAGTTTTCTCAACGCTCCGGCTTTCTCTTTTGAAGCATATTCCATTCCCTCAAACGCAACACGTCACATCTCCGGTTGAATGTGCTGCCTGGCTCTGCTGCAGGCGGACGGAGCGCACGCGCCGCCGTGGAGATCGCCGAGGCGCTGCCCACGCCCAAACCCATCAGCAACCTGCTCGGAGGGACGCGAGGATGGATGGAGATGGGCTATCGCATCGACAGCGAGAGCAGCTCGCAATAGCGGCCACCTCTCGTTTGTTGCTTCTCTTGCAAGAGGACATGTTGGAGTGAGGCTCCTCCTGCTTCACCCCGGTGATTTTGACCTCCGTTGTGCATGCGTGCAATTGGATCCAGTCGTCTCGTTTTGTGTCAGAACTAATTGCCTGCTACACCGGAGGTGTGGCAAGGCATGGCCAAGGTCGCTGTGTTGCTACAACATGCTTTGAATGAACCTCTGTCCTCCCACCCTTGAAATGCATCTTTGAATGCTGAACAGCAAATCAAATGTATTTGTGCAAGTTGGTTTGGGGCTTCGGGCAGTATGTGAGAGTCTCTGCGCAAAGTTCCTATCTCGACTGGTATACACTGCATAACACTGCCCTAAGAAGTTACAACAGTGACGCTCTTGGCACACACCCAGTGTGGCTGGGGAGTGAGAGGTATAGGAGGCTCTGCTGAACCAGATGCAAGCAGCGAGAGGGTGTTAGATCCAACAGAGGCGAGAGCAGGCCATGACTGCTTAAAGGGAGCCAAAGAACTGGGAGAACAACCCGAAGTCACAATTGTAAGAGCTGATAGGTGAAGGGCAGCGAGCGAACAAGCAGCAAACTCGCTCTCCCTCGCTACCCTCAAGCTGTGGGTGATTGAACCACCTGTCCACACTAAACAAATCCTGTCAAGCCTGTCAAGAATCCAGAAAGGAATAAGTTGTGGCTGTGTACCAAACTCGGCGAGCAACAGCACCACGCACGAGTCTGTTGCATGTGAGAATGAGGACATGGTTTGTGGCCACATGAATTCAGGCATGTGTAGTTGTGCAGCCAGGTCACCACGGTGAGGTCGTCAGGGGAGCCGTCTCTCTCCAGTCAGTCACCTGCATTGTGAGGTGAGTGTGGAACAAGGCCGGAGGTCACTATGATGTACTTTTACACATATCAACACTCCCCTATGACTCACAGCCGACACAAACTCGGACACTCACAACATGACATAGACGTCACGAGACATGACACGCGACTGAACTGTACCCAAGCATTGGCATGACACATCAACCTGGAGCGTCAAGGGAACATAGCAGCCCAACGGAGTGAACTGCGGTCTTGAACGCATTGCTGCTTAGTGCCTTCGTGAGGAAGTCAGCTCGCTGCTGTCGGGCTGACACCCGACAGCAGCCAACGGGGGTGGGTGTTTGGTGTCAACCCAGACGATCTGGACGTCGCCTGCAGCCACACGCTCGCGCACATTAGTGCGCAAGCGTGTGGCTGGTATACAATGGTGTTCCACATTGATATGCTTCATGCGAGTGTGATGCTTTCCATCATGCTCAGCAATAGCTTTCGTGCTTTGATTGTCACAACGCAAAGTGATGCAGCGGATGGGAACACGCAAATGCTGCAACAAGCGACACATCCAAACACTCTTACAGGTGCCTGCACCAAGCGCGACATATTCGGCCTCACTAGAGCTGCATGCGACACAACCCTGCTTGCGACTCTTCCACGAGATGGTTGTCCCACCGACAAGAAAGACATAGCCAATGCGACTACGACCATCTGCATCATGCGCCCAATCACTGTCAGTCTAGCCATCGACGACCACCGACGGCTGTGTCCGGTAGCAGAGGCCCACTCGCGCAGTGGAAAGTGCATACTTGACAACGCGCAACGCTGCCTCCATGTGACATGCTCTCAAGCACTGGGAAAATTGGGCAAGGAAGCTCACAGCAAAGGCGACGTCTGCTCTGGTGGTGGTAGCCAGGTACATGAGGGAGCCTATGACTCGCAGATAGTCTGTGACATCCACCGGTTCCCCCAGCTTTGATACATCCAGAGTTTTCAGCAGCCTCTGCCCAGCAGGCGTCATCGGTGTTGATGCAGTGGGCACGGCCTCAAGCAGGGCGGCAAAGCGCTCCCTCAGGCTCCTGATGCAAGCCGCCTGGTGAACGTGAAGGACGCGACGAGCATGATCTTGCTCAAGCTCCATGCCAAGAAAGACACGGGCTTGACCCAAATCTTTCATCTTATACGCAAACTGCAACAGAGACTTCACATATGACACTACCTCTCGACTCGGGGAGGCGATCAGCAAGTCATCGAAGTAGACGAGGATGGCAGTAAACGGTGCAGACCAAGGTGTGACGGAGAGGGAAGGATCCACTGTGCTACGTTGGTACCTCCATTTTTCAAGAGTGGAGGTGATCTCCTGGTTCCAACACCGTGGCGACTGCTTCAGACCATAGAGGGCCTTCCGCAGTCTCCAAACGCTGTCGGTGCCATCCGTGAACCCTGGGGGCTACACCATATAGATCTCCTCATCCAATCCTCCATGTAATAAGGTATTGTACACGGTCATTTGCTCGAGGTCCCAATCATGGTGTCCTACGAGACTTAGGAGGGCGCGAGCCGTAGTGTATCGTCTGACGGGAGCGAATGTCTCTTCGAAGTCAACCCCAGAGACATGGGAGAACCCCTTGGCAGTGAGACGTGCCTTGTACTTGTCAAGTGCACCGTTGGGTTTGTACTTCCGACGAAAGACCCAGCGGGCGTCGATGGCCTTACGGCCGGCCGGCAGATCGACCAGCTCATATACAGCATGATCGTCTAGGGCTCTAAGCTCATCCCGCATCACAGCCTCCCATTGTTGTGCGTATGGTGCCGTGCGTGCCTCTCGCACTATGGTCGGATTAGGCGGCGTGGGTGTGGAGGCAACTGTTGCGTGGCACTCGNTTCGAAGTCAACCCGAGAGACATGGGAGAACCCCTTGGCAGTGAGACGTGCCTTGTACTTGTCAAGTGCACCGTTGGGTTTGTACTTCCGACGAAAGACCCAGCGGGCGTCGATGGCCTTACGGCCGGCCGGCAGATCGACCAGCTCATATACAGCATGATCGTCTAGGGCTCTAAGCTCATCCCGCATCACAGCCTCCCATTGTTGTGCGTATGGTGCCGTGCGTGCCTCTCGCACTATGGTCGGATTAGGCGGCGTGGGTGTGGAGGCAACTGTTGCGTGGCACTCGGCGATGCTGCCAAGAAAGGTAGCATTAAGAGTGCGCTCATGTTCTGTCCGGAGCAGTGCGTACCCGAGGGCTCAGCTAGGATAGACAACCCCTGTCGCCAAGCCCAAGGCATCCATGCCGGTTGGCAAGGCTGGTGACTCCACAGGTTGGGACTGAGAAGGACAGACGGAGGGCACGGAGACACTGGAGGAGCGCGTGGGAAGTGCGCGAAGACGCCCACCACGGACAAATGGAGAGACAGGTGCCGGACGGGGAGGGTTTCCGGACGATGGCGAGTCAGGAGCAGAATGAGTGGGTACGATAGTGGGTGGACTGAATGGGGCCGCAGAGGAGTGCCCAGGGGACACGGGCACGAACAGTGACAGGACAGGTGAGGACACATCAAGGGACGTTGGAGCGCCCGACGAGCCCAACGAAACAAACGGCAAGGACCCTGAGGACGATGGGGACACTTTACCGGGCACCAGAGGACTCTCAGATGGTGAATGCTGCTGAGGAGATGTAACAGCAGGGACCATAGGGACAACTTCCCCCCGCAAACGATAGAGCGGTAGACGGGGATCAGCGGCCGAGGGACAACGGAGGTCACGGAGAAAGGTGGACTCGAAGAATAAGGCATCACGGGACTCAACGACACACTGGCGCTTATTGTCATAGAAGCACCACGCCTTGGATAGCACGGAAACACCCAAGAAGGGACAGAGGAGACTACGCAAGGAGAGTTTCCAGTCCCGGAGATCCTCAGGCAGCAAGACGAACGCAACGCAGTCCCAAACGCGCGCAAGGCGAAGGTCAGCGCGCGTGCCATACCAGCGTTCAAACGTAGTGACATTGCAAGGGAGTGGACCGTGGAGAATACGATTCTAGACCCAGGTCATGTAACTCATGGCCTCAAAGGCGAACAAGGGGGAGAGTCCGGACTCAGACAAGATGGTGTAATTACCATCGGCAAGTGTCTGATTCCAACGCTCAGAGACCCTATTCTGTTAGGGTGTGTAGGGAGCACAAGTCTCGAGATACACCCCTTTGGACTCGAGGAGCCGGGCGGTGGGTCCTAGGAACTCACCGCCCCGGTCATTGTGCAAAACCCGCAGCGAACGCTAACACGCTTTTTCAGCTTGCTCCAGCCAGGACTCAATGACAGCATAGACATTGCTCTTCTGACGAAGAGCGAAGACCCAACGGAAACTTGAGAAGTCATCAAACATGAGAAGGCAAAGTACAAATTGCCTGACACACCCAAGGAACTCGCGAGGGAGAAGACCCATGGCGTCCGCATGGACGAGGTCAAGGGGATGGGAAGGTCTGGGAGTAAGACGAGGCAAACGGAGAGCTATGCATTTTGCCTTGGTCACAGTCAAGAAAATCAGAGGGACAGGGTGAAGGAAAGGTGGAAGGAGTGAGGCCAACAGCGGGCTGGAGCTTAAGCATGCTAGTGACGGTGTTAGTGTGCACGCGACCAAGACGGCGATGCAAGAGCTAAATAGCCTCAAGGGAGAGAGAGGGTGCGGCATGGACAAGGGAGGACCCAACAGAGGCGGCCGAGGGGGCAAGAAGAGGAGCACGGTAAAGCTTGTCACACTTGACACGGCGCAAGATGACACGACTGGAGGGACAAAGACGGAGTGTGCCAACACCTTGGCTGGCCAAGAAATCCATGCCCTGATCATCAATGGAAGGCACTGACAGCAGGCTGAGCTCCAAAGATGGCACATACAGAACATCAGACAGTATTCCGCTGAGGCCAATAAACGGACAACACCAACCCCTTAGATGGGGAGCAACTGGTCGGATCCGGTCTGCACAAAGCGAACGGAGCCGGCGTTACCCAATGAGACGAATGCAAAACGGACGGACGTCATGTGGTGAGTGGCTCCCAAGTCAAGGACCCAGAAGCCACGGGAGACACGAGTGCGAGGGAGGATGCCACAAGTGGCAACAGTGCCAACGGAGAGAAGAGACAAAGAACACACAAAAAGACAGTAAGGAAGAAAGATAGACTCCCAATGCTTGACCCACGGGACAGATGCTGACGGTGACCCAAGAACATGGCCAGGGGGGTCCCCACAAAGAACGTTGTCAGTCTGATATGCAAGATCCTTGGCCAACGATGTCACACTCTCACCTCCCTGATCACAAAGGTGTAGACGCTGGAGGAGAGACTCCTCCGGTTATCGCTCACTGTTGACCAAAGGTGCAGATGATGGAGGAGTAGACCCTGAGGAGGGAGGAAACCACGGAGGCGCAATGTAGGCAGGCGAGGGAGGGCCGGCATACACTGGCGCTCCATAGGGTGGCGGCCATCCCAAGGGGTACGGGACTAACAGAGCGTGCGGAAGATTATCGGTAGAGTAGACTTGAGTAGAGGAGGAGCTGGTGGACCGAGATGTGGTGCTGGAGCTGGAGCTGGAGACGGGAGAGGAGGAGCCGCCAGTGCGCGCCCAGTGTGCACGCATGGCACGTGCAAGGCGGAGGTCATCAGGGGGTGCGGGGCACGTACGAGCAGAATGCTCGAAGGATCCGCAGTTCTAGCAGACCACCTCACCAGGAACACAAGATGGAGGTTTATCTTTGGTCCTCCCCCTGCCCCGTCCACGACCACGTCCATGACCATGGCCTTGTGAGGCAAGAGCTGCGGCTCTAGAGGTAGAAGGTGAATATGAGGTGGTGGAGATAGATGAAGAGGCAGGAGAGGGAGAAGAGGAGCTAGCGGTAACAGTGGCCACGCCGGCCACTATTGTGCGGTGCAAGCGTTTGTTCTGGAGGCTGGTCCACCACGCAGCAAGGCGCTCAGTTGTGAAGTCCGAAAGCGCACCCACACCAGGCGGCGACTTGGGAGGTACTGGCTAAGAGGCAAGACACTGCAGCTCATCAGCCTTGAGGTCACGAAGAAGATTGGACAGTTCGGGGATCAACCCGTTGACCATGGTATGGACAGCGAACAGTTGCCTTGGGACAGCCTTGTCAAGCTCGCAAAGCAGTTTAAGACTGCGAGCCCAATAAGCATCAACTGTTTCATCTGCACTCATCGGGAGCATGTTGAATTTGATGGTGAGCACAATTTGAGCTGCTTGACCAGTTACTGCATTACGACAAAGCATCATGGTGTAAGCACCGACAAGGTCAGCCAGACGCTGAATAGCAGGGTCAGCATTCTGGGTGCCGACGTCGTCGACTAACGTTTTTTACGCAACAGTGATAAGGGCACGGACGGCGCACGCAAACTCGGCAGCATCAGAGGTGAAAGGGTCGACTGCTGAGAAGTGGTACTCCCATAAACATTCTCCCTGCGCCCAAGCGTTAAAGCAGGTCTCCCAAGAGGAGAAGGCAAGGCCAGGTACCAAGATTGGGGGTTGGGAGAAGAATTCATGCTGGCGAGGGACAGCAGTGGGGTTTGCGGTAGATGAGGGGGCAGCGCTGTGTGCATTGGATGGAGTGGAATCGGTAGTAGCAATGGTGCCAGCACTAGCAACAGCAGAAGGGACTGACACAGCAGGGCGACGCTTCAGCACAATGGCAGCGACCTCATCACCAAAGGCCGCGAGATTATCATTCGCGACCTTAAGGCGATCTTCAGCCTCGCACTGAGCCTCACGAGCAAGATTTAGCTGACGCTGCAGGTCAGCTATAAGTGACTCATTGTCACCAGGCATGGTGACGACCATGACGACCTGCCCGGAAAATTTTGGCAGAGTTTTCCCAGCCCTGGTGGGCGTGGGAAAACTAGGATGCTCAAGGCACGTGGGAGCTGTGCGGGCGTTGTGCCGCACTTGCAGGTGATGGTGCGGCCGTGTAGGATTCACGAGAGGATCGATGGCGCACGGGACCGTCCTCGTAGCGCTCACAGGATGATGCCACGCCCGGTGTCTTGCGGTGAGCCAGGGTGGCTGTGAGCACCACCAAGGTGGTGCTGTTGTTGTAGTTGCGAGGGTGCTGCTGTGACGGCCGCGGCTGCTGCTCCTGCTACACCCCTCGCTACACTGACGTGCAGAGATGCGATTACAGCTAGGGATGTCGCAGCAGTTGACTGCAGTAGCACAGAATAGTCGCTGCTAACTTTGCTACGGGTGAGGGTTCTTAGCTGGGCTGCTGGCTGAAGCGCTCAACAGGTGCGAGAATGCATGCAGTAGTTGCGGATAGAAACAAGACTGCGGCTGCTACCGAGAATGCAGCAGCTGGCCAAGTGGCTGCTACGGGTCACAGCGGGCTGTCGCTGTTTGCTGCGAAGTCCGTCTGTTGCTGTTCGGTGCGCGGGCCAGCTGATGCTGTCAGTTGCGCAGGCCGGCTGTTGCTGGCAGCTGCGCGGGCCGGCTGTTGCTGTCAGCTGCGCAGGCCAGCTGTTGCTGTCTGCCAGACTCACAGCTAACTGACGGCTGAATGTTCCAAATCTGCCCGTCGCGACTTAAATTCGCCACGAACGATGGCTACTGCCCGTCACGATCGACGGCGTGATGAAGCAACAGGGCAATGGGCACCATGGCAGTATGGAGAGGACGTGCCCACCGATCTCTTAGCTGCACAGGGAGGAAATGCGCAGAGACAGTCACCTCACATCAAGAACAACGATTTCGGACCAGGACTGTGGTCGGCAAAAGAGACCGCCGTCCTCCTTTCCGTGAAGCTGCTCTGACACTAGTAGGAGGCCCTGGTGAACTAGATGCAAGCAGCAAGAGGGTACTAGAGCCAAGAGAGGAGAGAGCAGGCCATAAATGCTTGCCGAGAGTTATAAACCTGGAAGAACAGCCCCAAGTCACAGCCGTACGAGCTGTTAGGTGACAGGCAGCGAGCGAGCGAGCAGCAAGCTCGCTCTTGCTCTCTACCCTCGAGCTGTGGGTGATCAAACCACCTGTCCACACTAAACAAATCCTGTCAGTCCTGTCAAGAATTCAGAAAGGAATACGTTGTGGGTGTGCACCCTACTCTGCGAGCGACAGCACCAAGCACGAGTCTGTTGCATGTGGGAATGAGGATGTGGTTTGTGGCCACATGAATTCAGGCGTGTGTAGTCGTGCAGCCAGGTCACCACGGTGAGGTCGTAAGAGGAGGCGTCTCTCTCCGGTCAGTCACCTGCATCGTGAGGTGAGTGTGCAACGAGGCCAGAGGTCACTACGAGGTACTTTCACACATATCAACAAGCGGTTTCTTGAGCTAGTGCTCCCTGGTTCAATACCAGGGAGCACTGTAGATGGCCCTGGTGGACTAGATGCACGCAGCAACAGGGTGCTAGAGCCAAGGAGGGCAAGAGTAGACCATGAATGCGTGACAAGAGTTATGAAAACAAAACCTAGAAAAGAACAAGGAGATTCATAGCCGTACGATGTGCTAGGTGACTGGCAGCGAGCAAGCAAGTAGTTAGCTTGCTTTCGCTTGCTACCCTTGAGCAGTGGACAATCGAACCACCTGTCCTCAAGAAGTACATCCTGTCAAGCGTGTCAAGAATTCAGAAAAGAATAAGTTGTGGGTGTGAACCCAACTCGGCGAGCAATAGAACCAAGCACGAGCATGCGGCATGTGAGAGTCAGAACGTGGTTTGTGGCCAGATAAATCCAGGCCTGCGTAGACGTGCAGCCAGGTCACTATGGTGAGGTCGTCAGAGAAGCCGTCTATCTCCGGTCAGTCACCTGCATTAGTGAGGTGAGTGTGCAACGAGGCCAGAGGTCACCACATGGTACTGTCACACACATCAACACTTTCGCACCTCCGTTCATAATGAACGGAGGTGCGCAAACATTGGACATAGAGCAAGTTCTGTCAAGCTTGAAAAAACATATGTAATTGGAACAAATTATTGCAATCATTGCAGTTATTGCAGTTGTTGCTAGTTATTGCCGATATTGCAGTTATTGCATTTATTGGTAGCACTGTTGTCAGCTTTCCCACACTCGGGGGATTATGTCAAAGTTGCCACCACTAGAGCGAGGTTGGCCCTTTTGGTTATCCATTTCTAGACCAGCTTCGTCCCACATTGTTAACATGGCTCTGCTGTGATTTGCATGTGTTCCGTCTCACTGGTCTGTGTTGTGACCTCACGGTTGGTGTACATTCTCATGCAGATGTTTGACTCAAAGGACGTTGACAAAGACGGGCATTGAGCGATAGAGGAGACATGGCACCGTTTTGAAAGACGTGGTTCTTGTCTCCTTTGTGGAATCTCCCACTTGGTAGCAGTGCGCACCTAGCTCCATCGACTGCAGCCACCAACGCTCATGCCACCGACAGTCATGGACGATTGCTCTTGTATCATACTCTCTGCTTAGGCTAAGGCAGTCATGACTCTCACGTGTGATTTCTCTAGCTGCTTCCAATTGCACGACTGCATTCACAACGTGCAAATTCTAGAAAGGTCCAGTTTTCAGGAAAAACAGACGACGCCCCGATTTGGGTCTGTTGGTCCTCCGGCAGGGCTCACCAAGACAACCCCACAAATCAAAAAGTATGGCATTTTCCTGATGGGTTCATGTAAGGATTACGCACGAATTTGTATTGTGTGTGCCCTATCCGGCGTCCGAAAGAACAACACTCCCCTACCCACTGACCTGAGAAAATTAACACTTCACCCGCAAACAGCTCAAAATCGTAGCATGTCGACGTTGCATGCGATGTAGCGTCGACATGCTTATGTTGAAAGTTTTGTTGCACGTTCACAAACCCCTCTTTTGAGGAGTTTGTGAATGTTTTCCTGGGGGTTTGCGTGTGGTTCTCATGGGGGGTCCTAGACTCCCCATGCGTTGAAAGGGAACATGCTTGGCCTCGCTACCGCGGGGCCGAGTAGGAGCCCGCACAAAAGTAAAACCGTAAAACCCCCAATACAATTCAGGGTACGGTTTGTCAGGAGTCTGCATGTAAAACCTTTGGGGGGTTTTAGTTATAAAGAAAAAACCAAAACGAGTGTTTCCGCTCCATCTCGAAAACATACGTTTTCGCTCGATCGAGATCGAGCGATGGGCTCTTGTTTTTTTTTCCGGAACACAAACCCCCTACTTTGCATGTCCAAAAAAAAACAAAGAGCTCATCGCTTGATTCTCACGTGGGAGGGAGAATCGCGCTGGGTGTTGACATGCGCCACCTCGCTTCACTCGATCAACGGCGCATGCCGGTAATCGAGCATGGTGAAGCCAGTGGACAGGGTAATCCTGTTCTTTAAGTCACTGGACAGGGTGTCAGTATAAATTGTTTGCTGGGTAGAGTGTCACCGATTCCCTCGCAGATTGGGTAGAAGGGCTACCAAAAATATGCCAAAGGAACGTAGATAATGGACTGGTAGAAGTTGTGAGGCAAAAAATGTTTGAGAATGTGGGACACTTGAGCAATTCATAATGAGCGGTAAGTGTACTTCAATGATACCTTCGTGTCTTTTATACTCACCTATTTTCTAGAATGCAATAAAGTGACAGCTTAACTCAACTATAATTTCTGGTCTTGTTATTTTTCATGTGTTCGTCCAAAGGCCACTAGTGTTATTTTGGTGTTTGAATTTGGTCGAACCGCCCGTTCACGTTTTGGTCTGTCTGTGAATCTTTGCCTGTCAAGCCTTCAAAGTTCAAACTTTAGAGTGCGACGTCGCACGGGCGAGCTGCGAGGCATCCTTGCAACTCGCTTTGCAGGTCACCCACCTGTTCCTAACTGGCAATCGTGCCGTCAGAAAGGCACTAGGTGATTTGGACGGCGTTCCGATTGCTGCAATTCTGATCCTTAGTGGACTGCGCGTAGTCCACCAGGGACTACGCGCAGAACGTGGATATCTCACGTTCTACCCACAGTCCTTGGTAGACTGCACGCGGAGTATGAAACTATGTGTAGCAAAGTAGGACTGTGGTCATTTTCAAAGTGATTGAACCATGAGATAACAATTTTTCATGTGCCTGAATAGACAAAGCAAGTTAATTGTTTTAGTCAAATGTAAGAGACACTACGGTAAGTGTCGAAATGATCAACGCATACATACAGGTGTCGAGTTACAAATGAGACGTAGTCGTGGTTGTGGGGTTGATCGTCGAGCGACGCATGTGAAATCGCGTCGTGAGGGGTCAAAACGATAAGCTCCGCCGAGGGATCGAGGGGCTTTGAGGATCGGCGAAGATGCGAGATGCCTTTTTATCAATCCTGATGTACCGTGATATGTCAGGAAGTCGACCAAAAGGTCGTGAAACTTCTGTTGTTGAATTTTGAAAGTGGTCAAAGTTGTCAGAAGGTGCAAGAAGGTTTGCCGGAGGACGAGGGTAGTTGGCCAAAATACCCTTGATTTTCGGAGTGAAGATTGGGTTCTTGACGCGTGGTGGGCTACTTGTGTAATGACAGAAATGCCCACTTGGAGAGATTAGGGACTCCTGCACGCCTGGTGCGTAACAATCATGCCCTTTCCTGATTGGTTTGTAGACTTAGTAACAAGCTTCACAGAGGTGAGGGCCTAGGTTAGTGTGGGAGGGATCTCTCATGAAACCTTTTTCTTGTTGTCAACTCGGTCAATACTCTCTTTTAAGTGCAGTTCTAGCGCTTACTTATGTGTTTAATTGTCCTCTAATACGTTTAAGCACCCGACGCTGCTCAGGCACTAAGTCTTGGTGCAGCAGGCCACATGCTTCAGTCCAAGTGTGTGGAGTGGCATAAATTAGTCTTGCCCAGACCAGCGCAGCATAGTTTCAAGCTCGTCCTCATGTTTCCAGCAACTAGGGTGTTTAGTTGGTGGAGACTTGTGAGGTAAAGAGCACGAGAGAGCAAGGGGGTAATCGACACCATGGATTTGGTGAAGCTCATACTTGGAATGGAATGAAGTAATGAGTGTTTGGGTGAATCGAGGCCTTAGCATGGTGAACAAGCCCCACCTCATGCACGGTGCACGAGGTGTGACCGCTGCCCATCCCCCGGTGGAGCCAGACCTCTCGGAGTTAACGGAGAGTAGATGCTGTCAGAAAATTCCGCCAACATGAACCTAGCAAAATCAGCACCCGGAAACAAACCAAGGCAGCCACAAATCAACTAGGAATGCAAAACAATCTACGTCATCCTAAATTTTATGTGGGTATACTACCAGAGGCGTGAGCAAGCAACCATGTTAGGAGTTTCAGAGAGCAATTGGTTCGCCCACTGGCACAAGCCTTTGGATACAGAAATGGCAGAGATGATATTAGCAAAGCATGTGGAACGCCTGACATGATTGACTGAGTTGTTGTCTTTAGATGTCACTCGGTGTGTGTAGCGGCCAAGTTAGCTCACTCTATTGCAGATATGCATGTGTCTTGAGGCCAGTGGATAGTTTATTATTGTGTTGGAGGTTCAAAACCTGAACACCAATACCAACAATCCCATGGCCCGCAGAGAAGCACAGTTACACGCAACAAAGAAGAGCACAGCATACACAAGAGATAACAGTGTTGTAAAAGTAACAGTTGAAAGAGGGAAATGATTAGAATTATCAACCAGGTACTGAAGGCATGTGACGACAAGCCAACAGCATGAAAAGCAAACTTAAAAGTGCGAGATTTGAGAGCGTTGGTCCAGCCCGTTGCAATCATGTGTCCACTCGAACAATTTTCACAACACCAGCAGCAATACACTTTCAAACAAGGTGGTCCTCAACGATGATGAGCTTGATGCATGAATGGTGCATGCCATGGTTTTCTGCGATGGCCGTTTTGCTTTGGTTGTCACAGCAAAAGATGGTGTACTGAATGAGCACTCACAACGGTTGCAATAGGCGGTACAACCAAGACGTCTTGCATGTACCTGACCCAAGAGTAACATCCTCGGCCTCGTTGGAGCTACGTGCGACATACCCTTGTTTTCCACTCTTCCAAGAAGGAGCAGTGCCCCCAAACAAGAAGTTATAAATGGACAGGCAAGGAGCGTCAACGTCATGTGCTCAGTCGTTGTCTATGTGACCAGCGACGACTTGGGATTGTGCTCTGTAGCAAAGCACGACCCGCATAGTGGAAAGTGCGTAATGTACCACACAAAGAGCAACCTCAAGATGGCGCTCACACCATTGGTAAGAGAATTGCACCAAGTGGCTAACGAACGCAATGTCGGTCCGTGTCAGAGTGGCAAGATACATGAGGAAACCAATGACCCAAAGGAAATCAGTGACATCAACCTCGTCTTTCAATTGTGATATGTTTGACTTCTTCAGAAGCCTTTGACAAGGAGGGTTCATTGGCATTGAGGCAAGGAGGATTGCGGCAAGAAGGAGGGAAAACAGCTCACCTAGGCCATGAATGTATGCTGCCTTATGTACGTGGTCTGTGCGGTTAGGATGGTCACGCTCGAGCTCCATGGCAAGGAAGACTCGTACCGTACCTAGGTCCTTAATTTGGTAGACTGTCTATAGTCTAACAAAGGGGCTTCACTGATTCAACAACAAAGGGACATGGAGAGGCGATGAGGAGGTCATTAACATAGACAAGAATGGCAACAAGAGGAGAGGAAGGAAGGTGGAGTGAGAAATAATGCAAGGTCCACAACAATGTGGTGAGGGTGCTTGTAATCTCTTTTTTTCAGTAGCAAAGGGGCTTCTTTAGGTTATACAAAGCTCTCAACGTTTCCATCCCTTGTTGGTACCATAAATGAGGCGTGTGGCTGCACCATGTAATTTGCCTCATTCAATGTGCCATGCAAGAAGGCGTTATTCACATCCATCTGATTAAAATCCCAAGTATGGTATGCCATTAAGCTGAGAAAAACACGAGCAGTGGTCTAACAGCCAATGGGTAAAAAATTCTTGTCGAATTCAACACCAAGTGGTTTTGAGAGAACCCCTGCCGGTGAGACAAAACGAATAGCGATTAACGATACTGTTTTCCATTGCGTTGCACTGCAAGACCCAGCAGGCAGAGTCAACCTTACTACCAAGTGGCATGTCAATCAGTTCATGTATGTCATGATTACACAGTGTAGCAAGTTCCTTCTGCATGGAGGTATCTCGGAGTGAGGCATCTGTGGCCCCACAATCCTTACTCAACAACATAACCAGCCACTCAGGTGTTGATGGCAGAATAAAACTGCTCAGAGATGAGGGAACATCCAAGTGCAGTTCCAGGCTGCATGATATTGACACCAAGCCCATCCAGTGTTGTGGTGGTGAGACCAAGGGCATTCAACCTTGTGTTCCTAGATATAACTTCCCTATGAGAGTGAAGAACACAAATCTGATCTTTGATAGTGTATGGCCATGGGAGTGACACAATTGGGTCAGCAAGGGCCAGTGTTGGAAACTAGATGGAGAAACAGTGACAGGAGACTGGGGAGCCACCGGCGAGATAAAGGAAGAGATAATGGGAGGGAGAATAGGACAAGAGAGAGGATAAGGGTCACTGGGTACATATTTAAGACATGACAATGAGAAGGAAGGAGAGGAAGGGAGGAGACAGTTAGAATTAGAGGAAGTCACAGATGGTAACATAGTAGGGACACCAGTGTCAGTAGCATGGATAAAGACACTGTTGCTGTGATCAAAGGAGGCAACAGGAACAATCATGGGAAACATCCCCTCCCAAACAAGAGAAGGGGGCAAGGGTGACAGCAGAGGCGTGACAATCAAGCTCTTGTTGAAAGAAAGACTCGAAATAGATTGCATCATGGGATTCAATGATCCAATGACAAGAGGAATCCCAGAACTGCCAGGTTTGGATTGATCCAGGACCCTAAGGAAGATATAGAGGCAGCCGAGACTGGAGAACTTGCCTTCCCTGATCATCAGGGAGCCAACCAATAGCGACACAATCCCAGACGTGAGCCAGCCGGAGATCAACCATGTGCTTGTAAGGGGTGACACTGAGGAGGAGCAGGCTATTTGGCATGCATTGTAGACTTTTGTCACGTAAAACATGGCTTCAAACACAAAGAGGGAGGAATTCCCAGACTCACAGAGAAGAGACCAAAAACCGTCAATACGATCAAAGTTCTAGCATTCAGAAACACCATTTTTATCTCAGGTGTATAACGAGCAAAAGACTCCATGCGAACACCACGAGAGGTAAGAAAATGAGAGGTGGGACTAAGGAACTCACAACCACGGTGTGAGAAAAAGTCACGAAGCTACCGTTGACATGCGTGCTCAGCCTGGGTAAGCCAGTCCTCGAGCACATCGGTGACATTACTCTTTAGTAAATTCAATGACCCAGCAAAAACAGGAGAATTCATCAGTGAGACAAAGTACAAAGCATCCAAGCCCACAAAGAAAGTCGTGGAGTAGAGGCCCCATGATAGCACTATGCATGAGATCAAGGAGATAAGGAGTGAGATGATCAAGGAAAGACAAAGGAGACTGGTGCATCTTTCCTCAAGTGCAGTCAAGGTTGTCGGAAGTGCAAGGAGGAGCAAAAGAATCGGGATCAAGACCTTGAGCTGGGTGAAGACGCAGCAGCCTGTCAATGGAAATGGTGTGAACGTGTCATAGGTGATGGTCCAGGAGTGGAATGTGCTCAAGGGACAAGGACGGTGCGATGTGAACAAGGGGAGAAGTAGCAAAAGACCAGGAAAGCAACAGAGGAACACAGAACAAATGATTGCAATGAAGACCACGGAGCACAACAAAGCCAGGTTACTGCAATAAGCCAGTACCATTGTCAAATTTGGAGGCAAATTCCATGCTCTGATCATCTAGGGTGGTAATGGAGAGCATGCTGGCCTTGACATCAATCACATACTACAGGAAAAGGTACATCATCTGGCAGGAACAGGTCCCCTAAAGGCCAGCAAAATGCACCACATTAATACCTTGGGCAGGCGGCAGCTGGCCCAGATCAGTGTTAACAAAGCGGATGGAATCGATAGGTCCAAGGGAGGCAAACTACAAATGACATAATGTTATGTGTTGTGTAGCACTAGCTCAATTGAATCAGAATCCAAAGATTCATTATGTTGCAACCAGAAAAAAATCACCAAGAGTACCCTCAGAGGTACAACTAGAAGCACAGAGCCAACCATAGGAGGTGCCCACACTAGATGGGGTAAAAGTAGTCCTTTAACCTGCCAGGCACTCACTGATGTTTCGCTCTCAACCACCTGCAAATGCATTAACAGCTGTTGAGGAATCACCATAATGTCGTAGAATGAATATAAATGGATTGACAACAGAAATATTTCATTACCCCATGGCAGTCGCGTTGTGATGTAAACAAAGATAAAAAATGTCAGACATGTACATGTGTTTAGCAAAAACCCTAGGCACCCTTATCCATGTAGCACACTCAGATCCATAAAAGTCATGGCGTCTATGTACAACTCATGTCCTAGTGTCATGGTTAGAAGGTCTATCAGCTGGCTCTTCATGCTAACCCATAAATTGTTTAATTGTTACTGCTCCGACAAGGCACACACTTAGTGGTACTCTATGGTGAAATGTGCTTTGTGTGTGCATATAATACACCATCATGTTTAGTTGTGTCACAAGCA
>SZWC01001235.1:160677-175677 GCA_023375785.1 Penium margaritaceum | reverse complement strand
ATAAAAGTGCATGATATATGTTGGCTAGTTCATTACATACAACTATCCATACCTTGGTTTGAGTGCCCATCGATGATAGTGGATAATGTAGCACTAGGGAATATAGTAAGAGGAGAAAAGGGGGAGGAAAACGTGTATGGCGCAATCTTATGAGGTAGTGTATTACTGTGAAGAAAGTAATGTACGAGATGCATACACTAGTGTATCTTACAATCCCATGTGTTCCTTGGTGTAAGTGATTACTATTGGATAGGAGGGAATAGGGGAATAGTAGATGAGAGTATATAGGAAACTATATTTGGTATTCAATCATTGTTTGGATACTAGTGTATCTCATTCATATACCTTTGTATTGTAAAGTCCCATACTTTTGTGAGTGCAGGAGGACAGGAATGTGAAAACTTTGTAAGTTAGTGTACTATCATTTGGATAGAAGTATCAGTGTACTTTAACTACCATGAATTTCTGGGTGTAAGGGCTCATCAATTTAAGTGGATAGCTTAGCAATCGGGGGTGAGGTAGGAAGTGTCGAGACATGACGAGGAGAAATTGTGTACATAAACTGAATGAGGTAGAATAAAACTCTCTCGGTAGTATTGCATCAGATGTATGTACTAGCGTATTATACAATCGCATTTTATCCTTGGTATGAGTGATCACTAATGGAGGAGGGGGGTGGGGATATGTAAGAGTGTATGGGGAAACTGTACGTGATAGTGTTTTATTGTTTGGATAGTAGTGTGTCTCATTCGTACACTTGTGCATTGTAAAATCTCACGTTCCTTTGTACAAGTGGGAAGGAAGTGTATGGGATAACTGTATGAGCTAGTAAACTGCAATTTGGATAGAAGTATATGAGATCCATGTACTGTTATGCAGTCCTTGATGTGGATGCTCGTTGGTGGTAGTGGGTACTATAACAATGGGAAGTAGGTGGAGAGGGGAAGTGTAGGGGGAAAATGTACGGGATGATAGTATGAGGTAATGTTTTATGGTAGTTCATCAAATGTATACACTAGAGTATCATAATCTAGTCTTCCATGCGTTACTCGGTGTAAGTGTTCACTAATAGAGGAAGAGGGTGAGGGGGGGGGGAATGTATGGGGTTGATATATGCCGTATTTTATTGCAATCTGGATAGTAATGTATCTTATGAATACACCTGTGTAGTGTAAACTCTCATATGTCCCTTTGTGTGAGTGAGGGAAGGATGGATAAGTGTATGGGGTAACTATATGAGCTTGTGTACAACAGATTGGGTAGAAGTGAACGAGATCCATACCACAGTTTAGTAAACACTATCATGTATTCCTTGATGTGAGTGCTCACGATTGTAGAGGATAATGTTGTATGATAGAGAAGGAGTGATGGGAGGAGGTAAAACTGTATAGGTAAGTGTATGGGGTATAGATAGTAGTGTTCCTCCTTCGTACAAGTTTGTATTGTACCCTAACAAGATATTAGAGGCATTTTTTATCATATGTATTCACTAATGTGCTATAGCTTTTCACACATTTCTTTATGTGAGTACCAAGCAATCGTAGTGTAAAGGTAGCTTGTGGAAGGAAGGAAGTGTGTATGGAGAATTTGTATGGGGTAATGGTTCAGTGTTTCAATACTTTTTTATTAGATTTGTGCACTTTTATACACTTCATGGAACATAAATCCCTCATTTTAGTTTCAATTGTTGATCATTAGATCCTTACACGAGGGGAGGAGGGAAGGGGAGAGGGTGAAGCGAAAATTGTACAAGAAAAGTGTTTGGAGTAGTGTATTGTAACTTGAAGATGTATACATCAAATATATGCATTTGTGTGTTCTATTTTGGAATATTGAAACATCACTACCTACTATATCAATTTAGTAGGGAAAATGTTGCTTTCATTGTGTCCATTGATTGTGTTTATTTTAAAATGTGGTGTTTTACAATACAATATCACATGTTTTTACCACGTGCTTGGTATGATGGAGGACAAGGACAAAGTCTGGTTACCTTTCCTGACGAACCTGTTTTTTATTTGTTATGAATCACAATATGATCGTACTTTTAACTATATTTGACACTTCCTTCCTTCCACAAGCGAAAAATGTATTAGGGAACTGTATGTTGCAATGTATGTGGCAAAGTATAAGACTACTTATAAAATTGCACACTGGTGTGTGTACTTATCTTGTGCCCATGGCACACCGGCACGTGTGTCACTGATTGCTTAAGGAGTTTTATGCTTCATACGTGGAGCCAGTGAGTGTTTCACAAAATCAACACTTGTATCATTAGCGTTCTTGCAATTCTTGAAGATAACAGACATGAGCTACCGAATGGCCTACATAGCCGTTGGGGGCATCGTTACCGGAATCAGAAGGTGTGGGAGAGGAGCAATTTATTCTACCTGGATCACTCGTACATCCTTCCTTGACTAGTATGGAGTTTTGATGGAATAGTGCGCCATCTTGAATCATTGAAATAATGGTCAGAAAAGGGGCAAAGTGGCTTGTGGGATTCCAAAAAAGCACAAAGCACGGTTCAGCGAACAACGCCCATTGGACAACCCGTCCCATTCCATTACGGATTTTTTTTGTACGGCGTGAGAATGTTGGTCAAGCCACAAAAAACCTCAAACATGTAGTGCAAGTTGGATATTGTCCAGTAGTAATACTGTCATTATCTTTGACTGCCCATTATGTATCTCGAGAGGACATTTTCAGAAATATATAACAGAATATGCATCTAATGTCGGAACGAATTACTTCTAATGCATGTACAACTTATGTGTGATGTGCAACTCATTTTGTGGTCACACAACCACCGGAAATAAACATGTGATGTGGAATTCACCCAGGTTTGTCATTTTTAGCTGAAAAAAACCTCCATAGAGTCATACAGGCTATCGGTCAAACAACGTTGCTTTTTGGGCAATTCTAGTCCTTTGTGAAGAGTACCTATCAGCAAGCATCGACATTTACAACGGAAGAAAAAAAAAAAAGAACACAAGCATCTCCATTGGGTACTTAGGATGACAACAATTTGGATATGTCTAGAGTCAAGATTGGTGCCAAATGCAGTGAGTAGGACACTAAATTTAACAACCAAAAATCTGTTCAGTATAAAGTCTATTTCACACATTGGTGAAGAAAAGCCTCGACATCAATCTTTTGAGGTTTTCCATGGCTGTCTCAAACAAGTTTCACGAGTCTCACTCGGTTGTAATTAACTTACCCACACAAAACTTCATAAAAATGATATCAATGTTAACTTGCTATTTCCAGATGACCTCTTCTCTACGTGCTAGAAACTTATTCACTTGTCTCAAAGATTATGGATTTCAGATTACTGTTTCTAAATGATGAGTTCACCATCCAAGTCGGAGAAAGAAAACAAAACATGGTGGTCTGCCACGGCCGAGTGATGATTCATGCACCACTCACACATGCAAAACAACAAATAGTTGTAAGAGTTGTCATCAAACAAAGTGAGGATATATTCCCCCAAGTTTTTTATGTATAAGCCTCCATTTCCTCCCCAGGGACATCAACCAGCAACACTTTTTAATGAATATTTGGATGAGCTCATGCCCTTCCTAATTCTGCAAATGATCATTCTAAATTCACTGCCTTCAGAAATTCCTCCATCTGTTGATCACCAGATGAAACTAGAGCATGGAAGCTGTTCGATTGTCAAAATGATGGAACACGGCAAGCACTTGAGTACTGCCCAAAATGAAACACCGGCTGCACAGGACCCATGAGTAGAGTGTCATCTAACTATCCAGTTGTCCTTACACCGTGAGAAAACTTCTTCTTGAAAGTGAAAATGGTCCATTGCATGTATGCTTGGGACATCAAACACACCATAAGCCTCTCCATCTATAAGTATTATCCTCACGTTCAAGGTCATCAACATATTGTTGTTCCTTAGAGAGGAATTGTGATACAGGCAAATCTACATTTCCAAAGAGGACATTGAGAAGGCATTGTTCCATAATCGCTATTGGTTTTGGTTTGGAATGATGTCATCCAGGCTCACGAATGCACTAGCAACTCTTGTGACCGGAATGGAAAAACTTGTACATAGTTACGCCATAGCTGTACCACATCTCCAAGTTCTCTTTACTTCTGTCATAAAATGAAATGAAGACGCTTCAATTATACACGTAGTGTCCTCATCCACATTAATCAACATGACTATTAGATATCTGGACTGCTAATTTCCACTCATAACTTAAGAATGATTGCATTATTTTGGGAGATGCAATCTTTATAGATGATGAAAAGGCACATCACTGCAATGCTATGCATCATATGCCATTTCTAATGGAAAAATCATGGCATACATTGATACGAACATAACAACACATATCTATCTACTGCCTTTGGTTTCACCATTAGTACTTCCAATGTTTTTTCGGTTACATCCATTACTGTTGGACTAAGAAATAACTGTGCTGATTCACTCCTTCAGCATGGCGCACGACACTCCAATTGGAGGCTCATAGAGGATTTTACGGATTCTTCTATGAATCTACCGGGTGCGGCTCAGTGGAGAATCTTGACGGAGAAGTTCCAGTTTTTCTCTAAAGAGCAGCCTTGTAGGGTGTGAAAGGTGCTTTATGGACAAGCATACGCATGATGAGAGCGCATGCTATTGGCAGCACATACCTGCATAGTGCTTCACGGGCACTCAGGTCAAGAGGGGCTTTTTGGTGACTGGACAGGCAACATGTAGCCTCAACAAGAGGCCTGTACATCATCACCTCAATCATGCAAGAAGCCTAAGCCCTTGGATCTTCATTGGTCAATCTGGTTCGAGCTTCATGTGGATCCTCATCAACAGGCCTGATGCGATAGCATGGTGAGATCAACGATCATCATAGGAAGCCTTGATGAACAGGAAACCTTCAGGTGAAGTTTCACATGAAGACCTGATGCAGCTTCCTGAAGGAAGAAGCTTCCCCCTGGAGTAGCACAAGTGCCAGCAAGAGCCCAAAACTGAAGGAAGCTTCTCTAGAGTAAGGTAGAGGTGGAAGCAGACCCAAACAACTTGAAGGACGCTTCTCGTTCAGGTGGGCAACTTGTCAGGATCTCAAGTATAAAGGCAAAGGTCCTACCACATCTTAGTATCCCAACATCTCCAAATTCATCACCGCCAGAATCTCCAGTACAATCTCCAAAACCATGTGCAAGGCTCCATACCTTAGCACCAAAGAAGCTTCAACTAAGATGCTACTGGAGTTGCTCTCAAGACCCCTGTAAGCCTGGCACTTGTGTGCAAGCCTGGGTGGAGGTCGATGCTGGTGATCTCTCTAGGATCCCTGTAAGCCTGGCAAGCTCTGCCAGCCTGGGAGGAGGTCGATCCCTCCAAGACCCCTGTAAGCCTCGCAAGGCCTGCCAGCCTGGTAGGAGGACGCCCTAGCATCTTGAAGGCCTTTCACTGTTGCGATAGTGGTTGTGCCAAGACCTGTGCTTTGACGGCCTTGACGGCCTTGCAAGGCGTTGCGCCCCAGTTTAGGGCCCTAACTTGCATCAGAGTGTAGTGTTGAGCTCTTTGTATAGCTGTTTTCCTTGTACAATACTTGTACCTTTAAGAAGATTCAACTCCATACTTGTGCTTCCGCTAGTTTCTCTTCCAAGTGTACAAGGCATGCTTGCTGGGCACAAAAGATCCTATGGTGGTAGGAGACCCCCTTGCTGCATCAGAGCACGCGGTGGCTTTGCCGATGCAAGCTCACAAAAACCAACTTGGTATCATAGCTACAAGATCATGTCGCATGCAAGAGCAGTAGCAGAAGCTTGAGCATGGAGGGAAGACAACATTCGTCTTTCCTCATGAGGTGTAGTGTAGACGTCGGACGTGGCGCTCAACATGCATGAGTTGAAAGCAAGAAGAGCACGATGGAGAGAGAGAGACCAAAGGTGATAATGCTGTACCATCTCACAATCCATTAGTGCATCCAAATCTGCCCATAAGGTTAAGAGACTGCTTCTATGTGGCAGAGCTAACGCAAGGAACTGAAGAACCAAGGCGCTTAGCTGAAGAAGCGGTGCACACGTTTTAATGAACAACAATACGTCAAGCTGCTGAGCATATAGTAGTGGCAGCGGACTTTGTCGGTGGTGGGGACGTTCTCCACCATTCCCTTACAAGCCCTCAACCTGAAACAAAGGGGCGCCATGTCACAGACCATGCACAACGCCAAGCTGTAGAAGCAAAACGCTTGGCTGAGAAGGTGCAACATATGGCACAACAAGAAGCCACAACACATCAGGTTGTGGAGAAAAAGAGGGAGGCGCTGAGGTAGCAGATTGCCGCTCAAGAGATCCTGCATCAATAGAAGTAGCTTACCCATGCAGCTCAAGCATCGCAGACGCAACAGCTACAATAGTCACATGCATCTCAAGCTACTCAAATTGCACAACTTTAGCCGCAACTGGCATGGACTCGGCAACAACAGCTTCACCATAAGTAGTAGCAAGAGCAACAGATGCGGTGGCATCAGAGTTCATTGTCTTTACATCCTCCTCAAGCAAGCCCTCCTCTCATTGTGCAGCCAACCATATCTCCACGGGTGCAGCCGGCAGTACAACCAGAAGGAGCCATGCCACAGCCGTTTTTGGCTCAACAGCCACAACCTCCTCCAATGGTGCTATCCATGGCACACTACCCTCAGATGCAACAAGCACAAGTGTCGCAGCCCTTTGCGGCACAACCAGCATCAATCCATGTGGGGGCATCACTACTACCACATGTGGCACAACCTACGACACAAGGCTTTGTGCCAGTCCCACGAGCGACCACACAAATCAAGCCGTATCAAGGCCTTGAGGATAATGTGGCCCAAGCATTAGGGTCACTAGTTACTGTCCTCGAAGTACCAATGAGAAGAAGCATCTCCAAGCATGGGAGAAAAGTGTGTTGGCAGCATATCGGTGTGGAATAGCTCCGATGCCAACAATAACAACATACGTGTGGAAAGAACCGCACACATTGGCATTGTACCGTCCAGCTCGTCAAGCTCTCAGAACTAGCCATGAGTAAAAACAATTAAGAGAAAAGAGCTTCATAAGCTCTGAGCATAGCGGCAAGCAGCCAGTGCACCCAACAACATGGTGGTAGCAGCAAGTCACCTCACCACCATCTGCATGCAAATCAACGATACCACGATGACTACAACAAGGTTGTGTACCTTAGCAGCAGTACAGCTTCAGCCTTTTGCATCTATAGAGTCCTTTGTCTGGCACGCATTGGACAGCAGAGGAAGCAAAAAAAGAAGAGGAAGAAAAATGAGGGGAAGTCTATAAAATCATTTATGAGTTGGGAAGGGATAAGAGCTCCTTCAGCAGCAGACGTCCCCAACACGTGTTGGAATAATGCTCCTCACCATGGCAGGAGCGACTCCAAAAAGGAACACCAAAAAGACAAGCCTTAGTGGCTTAGTGGTTAATGGTGTCCACCTCTAGAGGCAGGAGCCCGGGTTCAAGTCCCACAAGATGAAATTATGCCCTGCCTCAAGGGAGGTGGAAAATAGATGCCAGGAAGCTACCTCAACCTCTAGAGTTCCTCTGTAAGTTTCTAGAGGGCCAGGTGAGGGTCCAGGAAGGTGGCACACCTTCTAGAAGGGGTGACTTGTCCTACAAGGCATCTAGAGGTGTCTTGGCCTTCTGGACACCTTCCCTCCTACTAGAAGCAAGCTGAGGAATCTAGGAAGGGGCAGAAGCTTCTAGAGGAGGGAAGGGATGCCTTCCTAGGTGGGAAAAGGACAGCCTACCAAGGAGCACTCTAGAAGCCATAGAATCTGCTAGGAAGCTCCAAATCTGGCATGCTTTGGTGTTCTGGAAAGCTTAGATCAGTGGCTATAAAATGCCACTTCTTGTGAGCCTTGATCAAGTGTTAATTCCCACCCAATTGAGGCCAAAGCTATTGCCTCACTTTCTGACCAGATTTTGCCATCCTTGGAACCAGTTGCCTCCACAGTTTCAGTCTCTCCAGAAACAGTTGGTGGTGTGAAATAGCCACTGCTAGGGACCCTCCAGGGTGCACACTCACCCTCAGACCAACAACACGCATTAGTGAGAGCAAAAGTGGTGGACGTAAAATGTCAAGAAGGCTCTTGCCAGCAGCCCACGGCAACCGCAACACCTCATGGCACGCAACATGGCCTTGAGGGTGTACGTGGGGCAATGAGACTCGAATCAGCTAGGTTGGGAGCATCCATGGCAACATGTCTAATGGAGTAGTTGTGACAATGGCACACAAGCCAGCAGCAGCACTCATGGGCCGATGCGATAGTGCACCGGAAATTGAAGGGGCATGTGATGCCCAAGGAGAGAGGTGCTCAAGTTCATGGGCAGACCTTGAGACTAATTTTACGACGAAGCAAGGCTTAACATCAAATCCTACCAGTTTGGTAGGTGGTTGCAGTAAACCCACCATGTGGCAGGTGGCATGCGTGATGGAGCTTTGAACCACGGAAGACGTTCCTGCCGCATCGGCAGTTGGTTGTAGTAAGCCCACCTCATGGTGGTGGCATGTGTGATGGAGCTGTGCTTCACGGACTATGTTCCTGCCGTGTTGGCAGGTGGTGGCAGTAAGCCCACCTCAACCAGGATGGCAAGTGAGTTGGAGTCATACTCTACGGTTGTAATAAGCCCACCTCGTGGATGTTACATGCGTGACAGAGCGATTGTCCACAGACGTAGTGCCCGTGGAGATTCTCGCGCTCTCGTGAACTAAGTGGCAGCAGACTTGCAGGACCTTGAGCACCACCGCAATGATCTAGACTCTCACCAATGAGGGGGAGGAGGCCGGAGGGGGAGAGAATCAACACAATTATGGGAATGATTTTGGTTCTGTCTCCGCGGGGTTTTATCATGCCACATACTCATCCGCAAGCATCATGGATTGTAGCCAAAAGGGGGAGAATCGGTGAGAAGTAAAAACAGGTCGTCCACTCTCCTTGGTTTAGTTCTTCCAACAGCTATGAATGATGGCGGAAGGCTGCTTCATCAACAACGACAACGGAGTTTCATGCTGCAATTGCTAATGAGCAACTGGTGGTAGTGATTTTCATAAAAATCTACGTCAAATTTTGTCATAGCAGTTCACAGAAGTGGACAATACCACTTGCAACAGCGTGAGTGATGACATCATCACTTACAATGAATGATGGTAGAAGGCACTCTCCATCAACATTGAGGAGCTGTAGCAGCTACATGCACACTGCGCGTTCAGAGGAGTGGGAGAACAACAAAGTCCATTTTGGATGGACTCGAGAAGCAACTCACTTTGCTGCCGAATAGGTCAGCTCAGTTACCTGACCTGAAGCAGTCCTTCGCTCAAAAATAGTGCAGATTGTAGCGTCTCGATGCAAGAGGTGACTAAGCATTTGTGGGAAAGCTTGGAGCTGACCAGGTGGACAAGCCGTAGCTGGAGCTAAAAGTGACTGTCAGACTACAGTAGTGGATTGTTGCCAAAGGAGGCAAAAAGGGGGGGGTAATCTCTAAAGACAATAGGTCTCGTATGACAACTCCATACAACAAGCTAGAAGCAATAGAGATTTTAGCAAAGTCTGTAGCAGCTCTCATGGCACCGTTTTACAAAAGTGTGATCAGTAAATCTGACCACATTCAGGCAGATTTTCCATCGATACCGATGGATGAAGTCATCATCACAGCTACTGACCGTCGACCACAAGGAGCAAAGGCAACTGGGCGCGGATTGCACAATTAGAACAACGCAGCTGAAAAGGAAAGGAAAAGAACTTATTGATTCACTCGTGCGCACGACTGAAACAGGGCCTTGCTCCTCTACAGCGAGCAGTGGGGCTGGCTGTCAAGAGAGGGGGAGGGGGGTGTCCGTGCTGGATGACTCCAGCTCGCTGCGATGGCGAGCTGGGCCGACGGGTGCTGCCGTGACGGTAGGCTCAACCGTGGCAGGGCCCCTGCCGCAACAGCAGTCTCCACCACAGCAAGGCCCTGTCGCGACTGTAGGGCTCCTCGCGAAGCCCCACGATGATGACATAGAGCAAGGGGGAAGCCCTTGCAACTTGCACCGCGGGCCCACGCAAACAGGCCAGACCAGCGCAAGAGGAGAAAAAAAAAGAAGAAATAGGAAATCTGCTCGCGATGAGTTCTTGCAGCCTCCTCGCTCACCACGAGGAGCTGGCGAGTAATCCCCAGCTAACCGGGAGGGTAAAGACAAAAAAAGGAACTGCTGATCAATAAGGAGACTGCTCCAAGATCGCCAGAGGAAATCGGCATGACGGCCACATGAACAACGGCGACCAAGAACGACCAAAAGACGCCATGGGCAGGACAAAACGTCCCAGAAACGCCACAAGTTGGGTTGGCAACGGCCAAACCCAAAGTGACGCGACGGAACAGCCAGGATGGTTGTCTTAGCGGGGAAGAAACGCCCTTCTCGCAAGGAGCAGACCAAAAAACGACCAAGAACTGGTCGTTGGGGCTACAAGGGAATCCATAAGTGTATCAGCCATGGCTGGAAGCGACATCACCAGCTGGACTGGCACGTTGGAGAAGCCAAGTGAAACAGAGGGACAACTGGCTGAGACGACAGGAGGAGCACTCACAGTGGTTGAATCCATGACTGGAAGCAACAATCTTTTATTCTCTCACATGCCAATGCTCACATTTGTGGTCCCAGCAGCGGTCCCAACACGTGGTCCAAGAAGTGGCCCCACCATGGAGTCACCACCTCATATGGCACAATCTATACCTGGTGCATGAGGGGTACGGTGCATGTAACCGGAGATTTGCTTCACCCACAAGCAACTACAAAAGGCCACAAGGGGGGAGGTGACACCAACCACACCTACACCTTTTTTTGGAGTCACCCATGTGCTCCAAACTCAAAAACGCCACTTGAGAGTCTCGGAAGTACCGCAAACGAACCAAGGAGGAATTGTGCTCAAATTTTCCGAGCCACGGGTTCACAAAACAATTGTGACGAAGTGAAATCACCCAAATGCAGCCGAGAAGCAGCAATCGCGTGCCTAAACCGCTCCAACGACCTTGTTCATCGTCTTCTATCCTCTCAAAAATGGTTTACAAGCATCAACACAATTATCAAGGGAGAGTGTAGGAGTGAGCGACAACTGTGCTGATTTACTACTTCAGCATGGCGTAGACGGCACTCCAATTGGAGGCTCTGAGAATATTTCATGGATTTTTTTGTGAATCTACCAGGGGCGGCTTGGTGGAGAATCTTGACGGAGAAGTTGCAAATTTTCTCTGGAGAACAGCCTTGAAGGGTGTGAAAGGTGCTTTGTGGACAAGCATGCGCATGATGAGAGCGCATGCTATTCGCAGCACAGACCTACATAGTGCTCCACAGGCACTCAGGTCAAGAGGGGCTTCTGATGACTGGACAGGCAGCATGTAGCCCCAACATGAGGCCTGCACAGTATCACCTCAATCATGCAGGAAGCCCAAGCCCTTGGATCTTCATGGGTCAATCAGGGACGCGCTTCAGGTGGATCCTGATCAACATGCTTGATGTGGTAGCATGGCGAGGTCAACGATCATCATAGGAAGGCTGATGAACAAGAAACCTTCAGGTGAAGTTCACATGAAGACCTGATGTAGCTTCCTTAAGGAAGAAGCTTCCCCCTGGAGCAACACAGGTGCCAGTAAGAGCCCAAAACTGAAGGAAGCTTCTCTAGAGTAAGGTAGAGGTGGCAGCAGACCTGAACAGCTTGGAGGAAGCTTCTCGTTCAGGAGGACAACTTGCGAGGTCCTCAAGCATAAAAGGTGAAGGTCCTACCACTTCTCAATATCCCAGCATCTCCAAATTCATCACCTCCAATATCTCCAGTACAATCTCCAAGACCATGTGCAAGGCTCCATGCCTTAGCACTAGAGAATCTTCAACCAAGATGTTGTTGGAGTTCTTCCCCCTGTAAGCCAGGCACTTGTGTGCCAGACTGGGTGGATGTCGATGTTGGTGATCCCTCTAAGCCTGGCAAGCTCTGCCAGCCTAGGAGGAGGTCAATCCCTTCGAGACCCCTGTAAGCCTGGCAAGGCCTGTCAGCCTAGGAGGAGGACGTCCTATTTAGGGCCAGGACTTGCATTAGAGCGTAGTGCTGGGCTGCTTGTATAGCTGTTGTTCCTTGTACAACACTTGTACTTTTAACAAGATTCAACTCCATACATGTGCTTCCGCTTATTTCTCAACCAAGTGTACAAGGCATGCTTGTTAGACACAAAAGATCCTATGGCAACAGGAGACCCCCTTGCTACATCAGAGCACGCGGTGGCTTTGCCACTGCAAGCTCACAAAAACCAACAATTACCAGAAGCACTTCCTCAATCTTTGTCATTGTCGTTGTGGTGCATATGCCGTCCTTTGCAACTATGCATGTAAAAACATCCGTAGTATTATCATTTGCAATGGCAGCTGAATGAGCAATAGTGGTCCCTGTATTCTTTGCTCTCACAACTGTGGATGTTGCATTTACCTCCAGTGTCCTTGTTGGTTCTCTTTCCCTCCTCCTAAACTCTCTTTCCATGCTTGTTTCACTGATTCCTTCATTTAAGGCTGGGTTGTTTATGCAGGCTTGGGTGGGCCCCGCCCATGGAACCTTGGGCCAAGGAAATTCTACAAATGTTTATTTGAGTTATTCAAATTTTGAATGCCTGATGGATGCTCCCTCGTTCCTAGAATGAGAAGCCAAACCACTTGCAACTCGTGATGCTTATAAATCTACCAAGTCTCATTACTCGTGAAAGGATTAGGCCTATGGGGAGTTCTATTGCGACTTTACCACCCTCGTTGTTGCCCACCTGAACTTTCCCAGCATCTCTTCCTGCGTTGTTCAAATCATAATGCCACTGATTTTTGGCACATGCATCGCTTTCTTGCTGGATTGCCAAGATGATTTCCACCCTTGACTCCACTTTACATAACCAATTTGTCCTTCCGAGCATGAAAATGACACTTCAACAATATAAGGATAAGATGCAAAAGTACTCATTCTTTCCTTGGACCCTCTAACTTCCCTCGTCTAATCCTTGGTCTGTAATGCGTGCTTGTGATCTATAAGCCGAATGTTTTGACATGTACAATACCAATGTTGTTTGTTGCACAAGTTCTAACCTAGTATGTGCCCTTTCCCACTGCTATTGCTCTGGAATCATTGGTCACAACATGAACGAGTGGTTTAATGGACCGAATAGTGTGCGTTATGTTAGGCAGTTATTATGCCAAGAAGGTACGGTGGACATTACAGGGATAGAGGGCCACGTAGTAATGGAAAGAGGAGGAAAGATTGTTCAATGGTCTCATCAAGCTCGAAAAAAGGCCAAAGGCTATCGCAAAGATGTAATGCATCGTAACTTTTAGTAAGCGCAATGATGGAGCATTTAAGGGTTATGGTCATGTTTTCCTCCATTCAAATAGCATGATGGAGGCGTGCATGTCTTTGGCCCAACGAGTACACAACGATGCCACATGGAGGGCATGGAGAAGGCATGTCTTTAGCATGAGGACCACCGAAATCACTTTGAGATGGTTTTCTTCCCCATCAGACTTATTACATTGGGAGAAGACATGAGGGATGAGGGGTCCAGCGCAGACATGGGAGAGTGGTGGTTGAAGAGAGGATAGGCGATGTATAGACACTTACAGCCAAATAGAATCCCATTGAAGTAGTTGTGATCACAAATGAGTACACAAGTAATGTTTGCTTTGCTATTCCTATGACACTAAGTGAAATGGGTGACAGTGCATTTCGTTGGTTGCGGGTTACATGGGGGGTGTGCATATAGAAGATAATGGGATTTTTAAAGCTTGTCAGGTCTTGCACGATGAAATAAAGGGACACGAAGAACGTGATATGACAGAGTGGAGATAAAGTGTGTATTGTCCACGACGAGCCAACAAGAAAAATATGAGAGGCTGCATTAAATGATTGCATTGGATGATATCCTCATGAAGAAGCTACCGGTTGAGAGAGAATATGTTAAAGATTTCAAGATTACGTTTGTGTGTCATGATGATATGTGACGTATGTTCTCTCCAGTTTTTAGATTCAGGGAGCGGAGAGGGGCTGGATGTTGGAAATGAGGTTGGATACTATTTACATGCAAAACCCAAACAAGGACGAACAAAGATATATCTCAATCTTGAAAAGATGCAGTGGGAGAGGGAAATTGACCTTCATTAAGGCGGGCTTGGGTGAAGATGGTTTGTTCCCATAAAGATTCATTGTACGAGAAGAAGGCATGGGCCAACTTGGCTACATGGACTGCAATGACGAGGGTTGGCTGAACATCCACGGGGGCTCAAAGGTTCATTCACATAGGCGACGTGAGGGGATATCTCCACAAAGGCAAATGGTCCTACCATTGCCATTGCACGCATAAAAAAGAAAATTTGATCACAATTGCCTTCACTTGAAAAAAGACGTTAGAATTTTTTCCAAAAGAGACCAAAAATTGGAAGCACTTCAGGATGGGGTCCCATGCGTGACTGGGGTACATGGATAAGCGGACAGCTGATCCTCCATTCGTGTGCAAGGTGAGATTCAGACTTCAAACGCATGATATCCTATGTGGATGCAATGAGCTTCACGGTAGATTGTGCACAGAGCATGATGTGAAGACCGTTGTACATTGATATAGTTCAAGGAGGCACAATCCAACCGAAGAATGGAGGTGACATTATTTGTGTGGCTGATGACGGATTAGGGATAGGGGATTGTTTTTATGCAGGTGAGAAAACCCCTATGGACATCTGTTAATGGCTTAAAACCATTAGGAAAACGAGGATGTAAGGAATGGAGCCTTGGTGGACATTGGAGTGGAGGAAAATGAAGGATGCGGGGTTTCAACGAGGAGAAAAGGGTTGGGGTTTCTACAGTGGAGGAGCTCAAGCTATTGAATGGAGGTGGAATTTAGGGGAAGATGGGTAAGGGCGTACACGAATAATTCATGGCCAAGATAACATCGTGATATTTCAAACCATTAGATGCATAGAAGGTGTGTGTT
>SZWC01001235.1:66726-117381 GCA_023375785.1 Penium margaritaceum | reverse complement strand
CAATAGCTTAGTAAATGCAGAGAGAAATGACAAATGACAGGTCCAGGGCATAAGTACCTGCCGCGGCGCACAGCGGGTGTCGCACGCGGCAGTCCAAGAACTGTCCTAAAACCGGCCCAAAACCACTGTTTTGGCCATAACTCTACGCACACATGTCAGAATCCTGCGCCGTCTGAACCTAGACGTGCAGAATCAAAAGACGCACGCAACGACTGGTCACATGCATGCATCCATCGACTGACAGCGAGTATATAATGCAAAAACATGCAAATGGGTCTCATGCCCAGTCCGCCGAAAGGCGCCTGCAAGACGTAGAAGGCACAGCAAGGAGTCCCGGTGACATCTGGGGCTCTGGAACAGTAGTCGGTCAGCTCCAGACGGGTAGGCCGCCGCCTGTCGTCGCGCCGGTGTCACCAGGGCCGCCTGCCTCAGGGATCTGCACGAGTATGGACACGGCCGAGTGGTCACAGTAAACTGTACAAAAACGGCACAAATCACAACACAAATGACACACTCTAAAGGGAAAGAGACAGGAAACGGTTTATGATACATTGAATGGAAATTGAATTTTTTTTTTCTGAAATAAACATTTCATGGTATGACATGTGTAAGGAGAGTTTGGACACATTCATCCTTAGCCATTCTCGTCATTGTCTTCGCCCTCTTTTAATTTCTTGAGAGGGCAGTTTGACCTCAGGGCCGCGTGTGATGAAGCGACTCCATGAGGCAGCCCCTTTCACTCCATCATCAAAGAATGGGCCTCGGCGGCCAGTCTTATTAGCCGTGGAGCCCAATCGTTTGATCTCAGGGACGACAGAGCCCTTCCAACGAGTCCAGCTTGTGAAATCTCAATTCGACAAAGTCCATTGTTGTCGCAAGCCCTTCATCGACCAGAAAGGAGGCCAATTCATCACCAAAGGAGTCCTCAGAGTTCAACCTTGATATTCAAACGTCCTTTCTCACACTGTTGTGCCATGTTAAAACACATTCTCGAGCTGGTGCTCGATGAATAGATGCTTTCTTTGCCAATCTGCAGACCCATGCAGCCGGCTGAGTCGTTATCTGGACGAGGAGTCACCAGCCGGTACAACAGCCGGCAAAGTCGACCCACGAGGGTTTCTGAGGGGCCCTCGTGTTGGTCGCCGCCCAAATCCAGGCCCTCTTGTTGATGAATCCGGCAATGCGATTCCTCGTGTTGGGGCATCTGATAAACCTGAGCCCCTAGGTTGATTTCTCCTTCTTGAAAACCGAGAGAAATTAGCAAGACTATTGAAGGCAGGGAAAAAACTTTGAGTAGTTGTGTGTTTCTATCCACCTTTCCTGCTTAATTGAGTGGAAGAGAGAAGCTTAGGAATAAACCAAACATTGAGTCCGGTAAAAGGACCACATACTTTGAAGGTTCCAGGGATAATTCAGTGGAGAGAGTGAGAGTATGCTTTTGGCTTACAGTTTCATTGACCGAATGTATAAAATCACATGAAGTGTAGGGACGTCTAGCACTGTATCCCACCGGTGAGCACATGCTTGGCATGGAGAGTGTAAACACTGCCAAGGTTGATCGGGGTGCCTTTTTTTGTGCGTGCAATGCCAGACCAAAGGTTCTTCGCATTGGGCATGTAAAGTACAAAGATACATGAACCGTAAGGAGGTTTGACACAATATTGCATGAGCGAGGAGCGGTGAGCGAGGAAAGGAAATGTTCGCAGCTAGTAGTTATGGAAAAACAAGTTTTAACCATTCCAATAAATGGCACGTTGTTTCATAGTAGCAAGATGCCCACCTGGAGTTGAAACATACCATAAACCAAAAGCTTGACGTTCGACCAAGAGTAATGAAGTTTGGCACGCTACAATACAAGAATGCAATAGTGAGTAAGGGCATACAAGATGCATATACTTGAAATCCCCTCACTTCTTCATAAAGCTTATCGAAGAAGCCACTAACAATACTGCGTCACATGCAACACTTGACTCGATCACCCAAGATACTGAGTATTCACCATCCATCTTTTCACTCTTCTAAGATTTCACTTGACAATTCCAATACTTCTCATTGGAATACACTCTATGGTAACCATAAATCACTCGAGAATTCCATTTCCCCAAGCAGTCTTTGTGTATGGTTCGACCTGCATTACTCTTGGTATCAAAGCTAAAGTATCCCAAAGGGACAACCAACAGCTTTGCTCCTACGTGACGATCACACTAAAGTCCTACGCCTATCTCTACCATCTAGAGGCAAGCAAACCTTGCGACGACGATGGTCAAAGAAGCAAGCACAACAGGTAACGAGCAGCGGTAACCCAAGGAGGAATTTTCTCGTGGGGGAGTGTTTATTCAAGCAGTTCATGTCGATCTCCAGGCAACATAGACAAAAGCAGTGGCAGGCTTTGTAGTTAATGACATGGCTTTAAGGACTCTAATATCCATCCCAACAACGGACCCAATAGGCTGGATGAACCCCTCTCCCCCGACAATACTCGTTGGATTGACACCTAGCGCGATGGGAGAAGACACTGGTTGGCAGGCCCGCATGAATGAAACTCGATGGGGATGTATCGCTAGTTAGGACAGCTCACATCTTCAACCATTGAATTTCTATCTCTCGACTAGATTTATTTGGCGTGGCAAGGCTATCTGACTCCACCACTAGACGTGAGTGACTTTCCACACATCGTGCTCTCACCTTTCACAAAGCCAAATAGGAAGTCCATCGCACGGTACACGGTAGAGCGGCTTTGTCAATAACCGCATGTGGCATATTGTACATGACGTTCCAACAAAACCATGTCTGGTGGTGACATTGCCCCCACAAAGGATGTTTGTACTACGACCTAAAGCGGGACATTTGAATGGAAATTGCAATGTCTTGTTTGTTGAAGTGAGCAATAGCTACACATATTTATTGCTTGAGAATTGCATAGACAAACTTCGCCAGGAGGCTCCAACAACACTTTACTTTTGTGTGTGCGGCTCCACACAAAAACTTATCATTCAATGGACCAGATGCAGTCTAGTAAAAAGGCCTCGAAGGGTGTGAAAGTAGGGTTGCGTGGAAGCATGCGTACGAGGACATCACATGCCTCTTGGAGCTAAATCCTGTACAATACTGTACAATCATGATGGTCAAGTGGGACCACACCTGACTCAGCTGGACGCATGGAGCAGTGTGAGGGCATCAAGTTGGGATTGCCCTGCACTGACAGCCCAGAGGCATGACTAAGCATGTTTCCCTCATCACCATGTGGAAAACTGACATGGAGAGCTCTGGTGCAAGATTCACGGTGACAGAGAGCTACTAACCACGTGTCTTTATGAGGTAGAATCCATAGAGCAGCAACAAAGCATCTGGCAGTAGTAGATTACAAAGAAGATGTACCATGGAACCTGATGAAGCTTCATTAAGAAGGAAGTTTCCCCATGGCTTAGGTACAAGTCAACGGACAACCGAGGTGGAGAGGAAGCTTCCACATGGAGGAAATCTTCTCAAGTTAGGGTTCCAAACATGAAAGGTTCATGTTCATCTAAAAGGACCAATGATTTACAATCATCACGGCTACGATGATCGACGACTCTTATTGAGACGTGAGAGGCCACATGATTCAAGAATTCCACGCACAATGATGGCTTGCACTCTAAAGCCCACGTGGTCCGCTACTGTGTAAGGATGATGGCTACGATGAAACTTCATCGTGCACTGGAGGAAGCCTCTCCGACCAGCACCATGTCAGTCAACTTGCAAGGGCAACAAATATGGAAGGCAGTAGGCAGAACACATTCTATTTTCCCCAATATCTCCAGTATCTCCAACAAGCTTTGTCTCAAGTCCACATGCAAGGTTCCATGCCTTAGCACCAGAGCACGTTCGACCAAGGAAGAGCTAGAAATGCCTCTAAGACCCTTATATGTATGGCTACGCCTGCCATCCTGGGTGGACGTTCATATTGGAGATCCTTACAAGGTCTCTGTAAGCCTGGCTCATCCTGCCAGCCAAGGTGGAGGACATTACTAAAGATCTATCCAAAATCTCTGTAAGCCTGGCTGTGCCTGCCTACAAGGGAGGAGGATGAAATTCCTCCTCCTGGCCAGTCAACCATAGCTTGGCGGGTGTGCCAAGACCAACCAGACTTTGCAAAAGAACCCTCTGACAACCATGTAAGCCTGGGAATTGCTGCAATCTTGGCAAGGAGGCGGCGAGAATGCGTTGAAGGCCTACCATTGTTGAAGACGGTGGATGCGCCAAGACTCTTGAATGGATGGACTCGAGAGTCAAGCAAGGTGTTGCGTCATAGCTTGGGACAAGGGGATGCGTCAGAGCGTGGAGTTCAAGTTTTTTTAGTTGTTGTTCCTCGGACAAATCTTACACTTGTGCTTTGTACTTTTAACAAGTTCCTATTCCACTATTTTGCTTTTGTTTTGCTTGTTGGATACGCAAAAGGTCCCAGGGCAATAAGGATCCCCTTGCTGTAGTGAAGGTAGTGCAATGAGGCAACTGGTTATTCCTTCATATACCCCCTAAAACCCAGCACGTTATTAGAGCATTAGGCTCTATGTCCACCCAATGCAATAGTTACAACTACAGTAGTGCGGAGTGGTGAACCCTCCCTTCATCATTCCCATACAAGCTTGAGCAGGGGAACGTGTCCATCTCCTCTCGAGGTTGAAGCCGGATAGTCCTTCATGACGTTCGGCTTTCACATGAGAAGATAACATAAACACGATGCTCAATGTGGTGTCAAAGCAGCAAACTCGTGGTAGTGACAAGAGTAGCAATGGGAGCTCAAGAGTGGAAGGAATGTGAAGTTGACTTTCCTTGGAAGGCGTAATGTAGACGTCCGACATGGTGCTCCGTCTCCACAAGTCACAGGCAAGAAAAGCACGAGAGGGAGGGAGGGGGAGAGAGAGGGAAGCATAGCTACATCACAAGCTTGAGAGACAGCTTCCTTGGGACGGAGCCAACGCAAGGAGCTGAAGAGCCAAGAAGTGCTACGCACGCTTTAACAGACAGTAGCACGTCAAGCGGCAGATTGTGCAATAGATGGCTTACAACAGGAGCAAGGGATGGACACACGCAAAGCAGTAGACCACGTAGCTGAAGACAACAACCAACATGGTGGCAGTAGCAATTCATCTTACCACCATTGACGGTGACATCTGTACGATCACAAAAAGGTTAAGTGACTTTGCTACATATCAGCGTCAACCTTCCATGTCCAAATTTTCTAACGTCTGGCATGCATAGGACAGCAAAGGAAGCGAAAGAAGAGGAGGAAGAAAAAGGGAGGGGATCGCAAAAGAAGCAGCATTGAGGATTTGTGAAGGAAGAAGGGATCCTTTTGGAGCAGACGTCCCCAATATGCAACCACAAAAGTAGCAATTGTAGTTGAAATCATTAAGAAGGCTTTCAATACCATGCCACAACAGCCACAACATATCATGGCTTCATAACAAGGCTCTTCTAGGCACTCCACATGGCCTCCATGGTGTATATGGAGGAACGAGGCTCCAAACAGCTATGTGACCATCTCCATCCAGAACTATGCAAGACAAGGGGAGGATGGAGAAGAAGAAATCCATGATGGTGGAAGAGGTCTACATCCTTTGTCGTGTGGATCTGGTACATCATACATAGCAGCAAAAGCTGATTACTAACTTCACTTAAAGCTTGGGAAAAGCAACGACTACCTCTTGGTTGGAGTGATTATGACGCCAACATACAAGTCAATAATGGAACTCACAAGCCAGTGTACCAAAAAGAATGGATGTGTGACGTCCAAAGGGAGAGGAATACATGGCTCTCAATAGGCCTTGGAGCAGTTTATGGAGTGGTTAGAAGGTGTGTAATAAAACATTGCCATGTCAACAGGTAGTTGCAAGAAGTGCACCACTTTGCAGGTGGCATGCGTGATGGAGCTTTGCTCCACAGGCAATGTTCTTGCTGCTTCGGTAGTTGGTTGTAACAAGCCTACCTCATGGAGGTGGCATGCATGATGAGGCCGTGCTCCAATGAAGATGTTCGTGCTGTGTCGGCAGGTGGTTCTTGTATGCCCACCTCATGGAAGTGACATGCACGATGGAGTTGTGCTCCACGGATAACGTTCTTGCCGTGTCGGCTAGTGGTGGCAAGAAGCCCATATCAGTGGAGGTGGCATGCATGACAGAGCGATACTCCACAAGCGTAGTGTCAGAGGAGATCCTTACACTCCGATCATGTATTTGGCAGCAAGATTACGGGGCCTTGAGGGTCAATGCATCAATATAGGGCTTAACCATTGAGGAGAGGATGCCAAAGGGAGTGACGACCTCTTAACGATATTCCAAGATCTACCTCAAAGCATCTGTGCTCATAACGAAGTGCAACAAATAGGGAGAGCGGTGATGAAAAGAAAGAAATGCTCTTCTCTCCTTGTCACCTTCATCTAGGAAAAAAATGTTGGAGGAAGGTCCTCCTTTGCCAACAGCAACAGGGCTCTGTGCTGCAGACATAGAGGAGCAGCTGACCATGATGATTATCTGCAATAGCTTTCGTCGTACCGTTTATACGACAGTGGACCAGACCACTTGAGACAACGCGAGTGATGACATCATCACTTCAAGAAGTCCCCATCGACATCAAAGAAGTGCATCAGTTACATTTACACTACACGTTTGGAGTAGAGGGAGAACAGGAAAGCTAAACGAGCTAGCTGTGGATATCCCCGATAAACAACTCTCTTTGCTTTTAATTCGGGATTGGGATAGGTCAGCTAAGGAAATCTGATCTCCTCTGTTCCAAGAGAACACAACGAGCTAAGGGGGAGGGAAGACGAGCATTTTGGAAGAGAAAGAGTTGCTTGCTCACAGAAGAAAACTGGGACCTTCAAGAAGAGGTTGAGGTGGGAGGATTGTGTACAACCTTGCACCAGCTCGTGGCGATGAAGAGCTAAGCCAGCAAACCTCGCCACAATGACAAGCTCAACCACGGCATGGACCTGCAACGACAACAAGCTCGACCGTAGCAAACCCCCTACCATGACAGCAGGCTCTACCGTAACAAAACCCCTGTCGCAATGGCAAGCCCTTGCAAAGCCTCCAACCGGCAATGGAGAGCGGAGGAAAGGGTCACATTGCGAGCCATCTTAGTATACCAGAACAAGCAATGGAAAAGAAAAATGAGGAAAAGCTTCTCCTGAACACTTTGCATAGCCTGCCCGCTAGCGAGGCAAACCCAGCAACCCGGAGAGGAACAGAAAACCGTTGGTCAACAAGGAGATGTGAGCTCCAAACTTGTTGGAGAAAGTTAGCGTGACAGCCAAGTACGCTGCGAGCATGGGTGACGGCCACCAAGAAAGGCCAAGAGACGCCACAATTGGGATGCAATATCCTAAAAATTGCACGAGTGGGACTGGCAATGGCCATGGTCCAAAAGGACTTGACGGAATTGCCAAGACGACTATTTGNTTAGCGTGACAGCCAAGTACGCTGCGAGCATGGGTGACGGCCACCAAGAAAGGCCAAGAGACGCCACAATTGGGATGCAATATCCTAAAAATTGCACGAGTGGGACTGGCAATGGCCATGGTCCAAAAGGACTTGACGGAATTGCCAAGACGACTATTTGTGTGTGGAAGAATCACCCTAGTCACGAGTAGTTTCTCAAGACAGACCAAGCATTGGACATGGGAGGCTGGAAGGGCACTGGATGTACCCCAATCATGGCGCAAGCCTAAGGCAGGACCATCACAAAGTCCAAGGGTGTGGAGATGCAGAGGAGAGAACTATAAGGGCAATAGCCTAAGACAACTGGGGAAGCAGTAAGTGGAGTTGAGATGTAGCCAAAGGTGGTAGCCTTCTATACCCTCCCGTTGGAGTGCTCACGACAGCAATCCCGACGGTGGCCCCACCAAGTGGCCCTAAGGGTGGCCTCCACATGTAGCGGCCATCCCACTTGGGACAACCCAAATGTGTGCATGGAGGTGCTTGAAAAATTGGGTGCAAATGGCGGAAAAGGGTGGCTTCGGCAAGAAGAAAATGCAAAATGCTATAGTGGTGTGGTAACCCAAACTCCATTGAAAAAAAAAAGTGGAGTCGTCAACAAGCTCCAGAGCCACGAAAAGATCCCCAAGAGCCTCGAAGGAGCCAAAACCAAGACAGGTAACTTTGGTGACCAAATGNCCTAGTCACGAGTAGTTTCTCAAGACAGACCAAGCATTGGACATGGGAGGCTGGAAGGGCACTGGATGTACCCCAATCATGGCGCAAGCCTAAGGCAGGACCATCACAAAGTCCAAGGGTGTGGAGATGCAGAGGAGAGAACTATAAGGGCAATAGCCCAAGACAACTGGGGAAGCAGTAAGTGGAGTTGAGATGTAGCCAGAGGTGGTAGCCTTCTATACCCTCCCGTTGGAGTGCTCACAACAGCAATCCCGACGGTGGCCCCACCAAGTGGCCTTAAGGGTGGCCTCCACATGTAGCGGCCATCCCACTTGGGACAACCCAAATGTGTGCATGGAGGTGCTTGAAAATTTGGGTGCAAATGGCGGAAAAGGGTGGCTTCGGCAAGAAGCAAATGCAAAATGCTATAGTGGTGTGGTAACCCAAACTCCGTTGAAAAACAAATGTGGAGTCGTCAACAAGCTCCAGAGCCACGAAAAGATCCCCAAGAGCCTCGAAGGAGCCAAAACCAAGACAGGTAACTTTGGTGACCAAATGCTTTGGACCACAAAGCCACCAATAAGTTTTGGAGAGGCTTCTATACCTCAGATGAGCCATAAACCTCAAAACGTCTTATCATTCGTGTCATTCTCTCACCAATGACGATCTACAATCACGAGCTTCAGCAGCACAATTATTGAGGGGGGACGTTGGAGTGAGGAATAATGGCGTTACTTTACTGCTTTAGTACAACACAGTCCAAACTCCAATAGGAGGCTCCAACTACACTTCGTGAATCTACCGGGTGTGCCGCGAAATGGAATTTTCTCCTTTGAGGGACCAGGTTTCTCCGGTAGAAAACCCTCAAGGGTATGAAAGGATGGTTGTGTGGAAGCATGCGCACGAGGACATCAAATACCTCTTAGAGTTGAAACCAGTAGAATGCTGCACATGCATGATGGTCAGGTGGGACCACACCTGACTTCGCTCAACACACAGAGCTGTGTGAGGACGTCAAGTTGGCACCGCCAACTTGACTCACAGCTCCTTGTCCAAAGGCATAACTCAACGTGTTTCCCTTATCACCATGTGGACAACCTACGTGGAGAGCTGTCGTGCGAGTTTAAGCCTGCTTGAGAGCTATGGAGCAGATGTGATAATGTGATGGAATCCATAGAGCATAAGCAAAGCCTCTGGTAGAAGTAGCTTATGGAGAAGCCACGAGGTGGAACACAATAATGCTTCCTTGGAAAGAAAGCTTCTCCATGGCTTCGGTATAAGCTAGTGGATAACCAAGGTAAGGAGGAAGCTTCCACGTGGAAGAAGTTTCCTTGAGAGAGGGTTCTAGACATCAACGGTCCGCATTCATTCAAATGCACTATCGTACTGGCTGGTAAAATCGACGTTAAACATTCTTGAACTTGTAGAATCGCGCAATAATTCATGTTTTGACGAATACAAAAAGGCACAAACATAATCATGGTATAAAGAAATCAAGTTCAATGTGACACTTGCAGTGTTTTGTACCGGGCTACCTTGCCTCCCTATCTTGCATGACCATAGGGCTGAATGTACACATGACTGCAAATTTTTGCAAGGAGCTAAGTTCGCACGTCGCCATTGGGGCTGCCAGTCTGCGAAGCATGGTTCAGTGATTTGAGTTGCTGAACCATGTTCAGCATGCACGTTGCCCTGTCCACGTGGTCCAGATGGACCACGTGGAGAGCCCACGTGTGCGTTGCAAGATGTCCTAGCGGATCGCGAGTAGAATCGCGCAATCTGTCGGGCCAAATTTCACTTGCTACTAGCTCAATTTGCCAAATCAGGAAAACAAGTCGGACCCGTCGCCAAATTTCACGTATGACCATCGACATTTCAACAAATCTAGAGAAAACCAGAAATAATGAACTCGGTGACGAATTTAAATGTTAACAAATTCAAAACTGCTCAATGAAAGAATTCACTAGGCAGTAGGGTATTGATTTGTACTCATGATGGCTACGATGCTCAACAGATCTCATTGATCTGTGAGAGGCCAAAGGGTTTAAGAATCCCATGCACAGTGATGGCTTGCACGTAGAAAACCACGTGGTCAGGTGCGGTGTAAGAATGAAAGCTAAAGAAACACTTCACCATGCACTAAAGGAGCCTTCTCTGACCACCACCATGGGAGTCAACTTGTAAGGACCACAAGTAGAAAAGGTGACAGCCACGGAACACTGATTCATCTTTAGTATCTTCAGTACCTCTAGTATCTCCAATATCTCCAATCATGAATGTTCACTGTGTCTCAAGTCCACATGCAAGGTTCTACGCCCCAGCACCGGAGCACCTTCGACCAAGGCATAGCTAGAGTGCCCTCCAAGACCGTTGTAAGTCTGGCTCTATCCTCTAGCCTAGGTGGATATTCATGTTGGTGATCCCTACAAGGTCCTTGTAAGCTTGGCTTTGCCTGCCAGCCTTGGTGTAGGCCATTACTGAAGATCCCTCCAAGGCCCCTGCAAACCTGGCTCTGCCTACTAGCCTAGGAGGAGGAGGAGGACATGTCTACTAGCCTACGACAGCTTGGTGGACGTCGAGCAGCCCTTACCGTGGCAAGGAGTGGCCTCCTGCCAACCTTATGCTTTTTTTAGATAGAGGGCCAAAACCTCATCTAACCCCCAACCCCCTCCACTCTCTATTTGCTAGATACCACATTTGCTAAACATCAGTTGCTGGACCAAACTTTTCCATTTTCCATACGGTGGATGAAATGCTAATAGTGGAATCATACTCAAGCGTGTTTCCTTGTGGATGGAATCGGTAGTACACAGTTGTCTTTTTGCAAACATGACCTCAGACATGAATGTCAAAATAAGCCCCCTGCCATGATCATCGGCAAAGGACATCGATACAAGAAAGGAGTAAATGAAGTTCCAATTAATACAAAGAAAACAACACCTGTAAACGCATGTTAAAAAAACACAACAAAATTTGTAAAACTATAAATATCGATGAAATTGATATCCATGTTGGCAAACAATGCAACAAAATCACTGGGATTCTATGCATAGTTTCTTGAAAGTGGATACGGTGTTCCCAGTTGGCTATATTTACACTTTGTAGGTGTAGTGTTAAGTTCATAAACAGAGTGGGAATTAGGAGAGGTCCATGCTGAAATGGTGTGTAAAAGGAAATCATGCCAATAATTCTTTCCAGTGGGTAAACATTTAAATGATTGAATTCTCAGTTTTGTTATATTACCTTGTCTCTCATTCATTTATCTGTCTACATCTGTTTGTACCATTGCCATTTGGTCCTTGCAATCCTAGCTCATGCTCCACTTGTTCACAAGTGTATGGGCTATCAGGAGTGTCCTTTGTGCCGGACACGTCATATCAACCATGAATTTGGAACAGATTCTGGCTGTGCCTGGGTTTGAAAACATGGTTCTCCGCCAGTGCCAACGTTGAACCTGATTGACACATACAGTAAGGAACACCTTTTGTTGTTGTGTAAAAGTTAAAACACCATCAAAGTGACTGCTCGATGAGTTATGCCAAAGAGTTGTAATTGACAGATCCCTTTTCATACAAGAGATCGGAGCCAACAATTAATGCAACCAGGGACTGACATGTAGAAAGCCGGGTCATCTCTTGTATGGCTGTTACAAAAGGCCAGAACATGCCAAAAAAGGGAGGGGAGTCGTAGAAAAAAGAGAAAAAAGGGGGTTGGGAAATGGAAAAAGAGATGAGTAGATGGTGAATCTTCCTTCAAGTTGGAAAAACCTGTGCAAACCAATCGACCTTCTAGTCACCTTACAATGTTGTAGTAAATGATTCATGAGATTGCAAGGTTTGACAAAGGGACAAGGATGGCCCACCGCAATATTGCTATGAGTGTCGCGAGGAGTTGTGCACGTCATAAATCCGGCACTACTGGATGGAGAATAGTCTCACCATTTTGTATGTAGTAAGATGGCTCCGATACTATGATTGTAGACCAAAACTGGGATATGTGATTAAAGAACCAGTGGCAAAGGACTAACGATTCCACACCTTCAGAGATCATTCCATCGGAAGAGTGAAGAATAAGAGGATGGATTGTGCAGTGTGTTATCACAAAGTCATTCCCGGAAGAGATTTCCAATACAAGAGCAGCAACGCAGCCCATATCATCATTAACGGTGGAAAACAACACCTTCCTTTATGAAACAACGTACAACACAATGACAAGTAGAGGAAGTAAGAAAGGAGTAATCAGCAAGGGAAAACTTAGTACCTATAATCCAATGCAAGTTGCTGATACTTCTCGATGCAGATCTCAAGCGTGGGTGGTGTATTTGGACGCAGGGGAAGCAAAGGAGGTTACAACACCGAGAGTGACAAAAATCTGATCGGCCTTGATACCCAAACTTTTTGCTGCATTCTGATGGCGCTTGCGTCAATTGTTGAGGTACAGGACATGATCTTCCAATAAATCTTATCTTGATTACTACTTCCACGATTTATCACTGTTGATCAGATACACATATAGTAGGATAGTAACTGATGGTCAAGAGACTTATCAAACAAGGAAGCAAAAAGGGACCGAACTTAAAGATTGGTTAGATGAGATGTTCTGTCAGGGGTTCATCATGCCATCTACGCCACCATACAATGCAGTTGTACTTTGGATGACAAAGAATACAGAAGAGATGCATGTTTCCATGGAGTACAAGGCGTTGAATGATGTAACCATAAAAAAATCTTTGCCCCCTTCTGCGAGCGTCTGAAATTTTCAACCAACTATAAGGAAAGATGATTTTCACCAAGTTCACCTATGGAGCAACTATCATGAAATCTGTATATCTGATGAGGATATTGATAAGACAGTTGTATGAACCCACTACAGGCACTTCGAGTTCAAAGAATTGCTGATTGGACACACAAATACTATGGCAATATCTATGATAGCCATGAATAGAAATTTTCATCACTGCATTAACGAATTATTTCCAGTACATCTCGATGGAATTTTGGTGCACCGCCACTCACTGAAGGAGCATGGTCGACATCTACAAAATGTCATTGAGATTTTGCAAGAATAAGTTAAACGTAAAAATCTCAAAGTGAGTCTTTCGTCACAGGCTTTGGGGTACTTCATGGACGGCGGTCTGACCACAATGGACCTGAAGAAAGCGGACGCGGTTATTGATTCGCCGACTCTTACATGCATTTGAGACATCCAGGTAAATTCAGGTTGTTGTAAGTACTACCGTTAACTTGCACATGACCATGCCAAAAATTCAGCACATCTCTCTCATCTCACTTGTAATACAACTGAGTGGAGTGGGGAGATAGCAAAGAAAAAGGATTCAAAATTATTATAAATGTTATGACAAAAACACTAGCCCCACAGCTGAAAAATTCAATGGTGGGCTACACCATGGGTACCGATGCGTCCAAGCGGACAATCGGAGCTGTTTTCCTCCAATAAAATGGTGGTGGAGAACATCCAATCGTGTTTTTGTGTTTATGAGAACATCCGGTTATGCGGGGCGGAGCTGAAATTCACGGTACAAATAATGCATGTTGGTGTTTGCACATTCATTTAACACGTGGTGATCATACCTAGATTACCAGTAATGTGTTGTGCATGCCAGCCACCACGCACCAGAAAACATCAAGACTAACAAAATCAAATAATGGTGTGTCTTGTTGATATGCTGTGCTCCTTTCCATGAGTGCCGCTAATTGTATTCCCTCCTTTGACCACCAGAGAGTGGTCAAAAACCTCATCTGAGTTTGGATTTTTATTCCTCGGATGTTTTTATGCAAGATCAAGCTTCGATTCACTCAATTGCAGTGAGTATTCAGAAAGTTAGCCTAGCCCAAACTTTGTGTGTTGGATGGGTGGAATCTGGTGTCCGCCATGGGTTGCGGGATAATTCACTGCGAGTGAGCCCAGTTTGACTCCAATGGGCTCCAAATGCACTAGGGCCATAAATCAAGTAACCACAGGGACCTCCTTGACCATGATGAAGTTCTCCTTGAATTCTGGGCAAGGAAAGGTGTTCCGGCAGGCCACCATCGAAGCGCCTCCCGTTGCCAAGCGTGTAAGGCAAGGTGGGCGGTTCCACAATAGGTTACTCCGACGGCCATAGCAGGGCCTCTGCTGCTCTGATTTGGGTGTGCTTGGATGCATTGGTAAGCTTAGGTCACAGCTAAAAGGATCTAATGTAATCTTACTCTTCTAAGTAAGGAAACGTGTTTTGATTCAGTTTTACCGATGCTATGTGTTATGTCTTATCACATCCGTGATCCTTGTGCTCCATACTCTTCACCATTGGTGTCCATTGGTTGTCCCAAACATTTGTAGCATAAACCACTGAAATCTGGGCATATTTGAGGGTGCCTCTACATCCAATAGTGACAATATTCCTCCATTTCAACTTCACCGAAGACATTGTGTACCACCCTTCAAAACAAGTTACAGGGATTATCTAAGCTGGAGACCTGATGTAATGACCAGGTTTGGTGCTTTACTCATCAAAGAAGACTAAGACCCTGTGGGGTCATTTGTGGAGTTTCATGGGGAGTTTGGTGGGTTTAAAACAAACAAATTTCTAGTTCAAAGTCCTTCAATAGGAATGGCAATTCACTTGCTAGGTCATTGTGCCACATAGCGACAAATTGTGACAGATGATGTTTGAGAAGTGCTAAGATACTGGTCCAAGTGAAAATTTTGGTGAGGAGAAGGTACTCAAGAAACTTGCAAAGTATTGTTGGTGGGACAATATGTGAACTGACATTGGGTATTGCTATAAAAAATGTGCCGTCTGTCAGTGCCATAAGTCTAGACAAGCGGAGTCCTCGGGTTTGCTTTGGCCACTACTGGTATCCAAATGACCGTGATTGGACAAACCATCCACTTTGTGAAGGTTCTGGCTGCCATACCACATGGTTTTGATGCCACACCCCTGGTGGTCGACCGGTTCTAGAAGAAGCCACACATCATACCTACAACAACAATGATCACTGCAGAGGGAACTATGCAGCTTATCCTAAATGACATCATCCAACTGCATAGCTTCCCCTCCTCCATCACCAGTGACAGGGATGGAAGGCTCACTAGATGGTTTTGGAGGGAGTTCATGCCTTGCTACAACACTCTCATTCAGCTATAACTGGCCTTCCACCCTCAAACTGAGGAACGGAACGAGTACACCAAACTGGCTCTCAAGCAATTGCTCCAAATGCTGTGTAAGGCGCATTGCATTAATTGAAGAATCAAGCTGTCGAATGCCAATATCTCATGCAACTTTGTGACCTCCACAGCAAAATCTCTTTTGAGGTGGTTCGTGCAAACTGCCTGCAACTTCTACAGCTTTGTAGTTTTTTAGCAGCATGCCAACAATCAACATCCAACAAAGAGACTTCCATGGCATTTGGGATGGGACTTGCAAAGACACAAGCGCAAACCTGCATACGGATCCTAGGGCTCGTGGCACCTATCAGTGAATCCGGATCCATCCTCTTGGACGCAGTCGGGTTCTACGGAACCTAGGTCAGGTCAGGGGGGGAGGGGGGGGAGAAGGAGGGAGGTGATAGAATGTGGACAGGTCTGTGTAAGCACCCATCAACCATTCATGATATTCAATTTCAAAATTCGGAAAACATTCGTGTACAGTGACAGTTAGCAATCCAACTCTGTCACAATGTTCACTACCTTCAGCCACGTCATAGTGTATCCACATGCGTCAACCTGAATAGACGTGAATAGAAGCTCAAATGAACTGTCAACCTGAATAGAAGCTCAAATCCAAGTGGTTGGTGCTGTCTGCAGTTTAAGAAATGAGAACACCTATCGTTATCAAACTTCAACTACCAAAGACTGTGGTTTTCCATCTGGTGTTATAAATAAACATAGTACAACTTTAATGGGATGCCAGGGAACACTCCCCCAATAGGGATGTGCCTCCACCACCACCAATGGAACTAGAACAAGGGGTCGGAGTATCTCATAGAGTGAACAGGTTGCTATGCATCACACAATACATGGAGGCCCTACAACAATGTACGACATGTCGATCAGCGGATGATTTCTGTCTTAACTGACATTGACCTACATTATGCAACATGCTGGGACTTCACTGCTCAAAGGGGATAAATGTCGTGTCCTGAACATACACGAGTCCATGAGCTCTGTGTGTGGTCATCCTTATCGTTACATTCCGGGCACATCACAATTCAACCTCTGGACTTTTACACCATTTAGCAATGAGTATTTTGGCCACCTGCCCCGACCTTCGGTCTTCGTTTCCAGGAGTTTATGACAGGATTGAGAAGTTTTCAGAAGCTTAAAAGAGCTACCGCAAAAATTATCAAAGTCTTGACACTGTTTGGCCATCTAATCAGTGGCAGTATATATTTGTAAAATTGTGCCCCATGTTCTTAGAAATACTTGACGTCTCAGCAAATTTTCTTGAAGTAATGTATAGGGACGTGGCATCACACACATCCCTTGACTCGCTTGTTGAAGGACCTCTCATTCTTATTGTGCTGTTGTATATATGCACCTATAAAGTCAGGCACTTGTCATCAAAGTGTAACTTTTGCTAATTTAACAATAACTAATGATCCTAATTGTTCTTATCATCTTCTGTCTTGCAATTTCTATATTACTTTGCAAACATACACAAATCCCAAAAGTCCATAAGTGGAAATTTTTGAAATCACAATCGTGACCCATGACGCGTCGACCTGAAGATTTCTATGTTGACCAGCCGAGGGCATTTTAGCCACTTGTACTGACCTCCAATGTTCCATTTCAGAAGATCATCACAAGTTTGACCACTCTCCAGAAGGGTTGCCAAACTATCGCATATCATATTAATGTCTGTATACTGTTGAGTCAACATCTTGATGTTGTTAGACTATTACAAACCGCACCTTGATATTCTCAAATCCCCTCCAACTTCTTGGCGGATTCTTTAAAAGCAACTTCTCAAGGTGTGGCATCGCACACACTGCTCAACTCAAGCACCCAAGACATCCAATATTCCTCATTGTACATTGTGTTATTGTATATGTGCTTGATAGTTCCAATCCAACACGTCATCAAAGCACACTTGCTGCTGACTACAATTTACCCAACTCCCTTAACTCATTAAACTGTCTCCTGAACAGCACCTCATCCATCTGAGCCACCCATGTTCTACTAGCTTTTGGCAATTGCACAGTTACGCTTTTTTTGAAATCGTAATGGCGCTGAAGGGGCAGCCGATGAATTCTCTACAAGGTGAAAATATTTTATAGGTATTTAGCATATCTCTACCGTCCATTATTTCAAAGAACTCACAACGATGATGCTAAACATAGCAAGCACACCCAGCAAAGAGAAGCACTCAATTGCAAATCCTTTGGCCGCGGACGATCAGTAACATGAATTCCATGTTACTCTTTAAGGAAACCACAAAGCAGCAAGGGGCTTCGCAGTGAATGGCCCAACTTTGACAACTCCGACGAACTTCATCGGGCTCAATGAACCCCTAGCCTTCACCGTTTCCTACCAGGACAATACCTAACATGATGGGAGGCTCCGACCACCAAGCTTGCATCAATGAAGACTTGTACCGGAGTCTATCGGAACTCAAGAGTCTAAACAAACATTCTTCTCAACAACACACTACGGCTGTAGAGGAGCTCCATAATGCATACACGGGGGAAGCAGTGCTCACCAACCTAAATAATCAACTCTCAAGTGAACCACAAGTCCGGCTGATACTTCTTAAATTGCTAGATCGTACAAAATCCCAAGGACGGATGTTTTGGATGTGGGTGAAAGTTCTAGAGGTGTATTTGACAACCGCTGGAGTCAACAACTACGAGAAAAAGATTGGCCTCGCGGCTTCACTTTTGTGGGACACAAAATTGAGTATGTGCTTAAATTGAAATACCGTCTAGTGCCAACAAGAGAATGGTGTAAGTGGATCAATGGCTCACACGTTTTCCCTCGCATTGTCAATCACATTGCGAGTAAACAAAATCATCAAGGCACGACTAAGTGAACTTCACGTGCACCATCTTTGCCCACTTTGGAGAGATGGATAAGAATTGTATCGCTTGGTATGAGCTTGAATGCTTGTACAAGCAAGACAACGGGACGAAGTTTACGTGGAGTCTTTGTGAAGTCATCACCGTTGGTGACCTCTCGCTGGACAAAGGTTTTTTTCTAACATAGCAGCCTCAGACAATGTTTTGTGAGACATATAGCTATCCGGTGTCGAATATGACACAACTGATTGCAGTAGCTGATTGCATTGACAGCACTGACTGCAATGCTTGAATGCAAGAATCCAACAGCTGGTGATCCCAAGGCCACCAACCATTTTGTGGTGGAGGCAGGTTGGAAACTGCATTAACTTTGTCTTCAATGGAGGACGATGTTGTTTATCAACACAACCAATATTTGTGCTGGAATTGCCAGAAGCTAGGTCACATTTGGCGTGATTGTCAAAGATGGCACCTATATACCAAAGACGGAGGAGGTTGCAAACATAACATAAAGAGTTGGGAAACAATGAAGGACAGAAGTAGATGACAAAACTATTGTCTGATTGGAAGACTCTACACCAGATAGTGCCCTATTTGCACTACCAAAGACGAGGGTTCCTAAGATTACAAATTTTGATGAGAGGGATGAGGACAAGCAACCAGCAATACAGGAAGGAGTATGATCAAGGTGTTATAAAAGCCATGAAATGGTACCAAAACTACTAGATGGATAAGCTTCTAATGATTTTATTAGCAACGACGTGGTATAGAAGTTGGGTGTACACATTGAGCCAGAGATTTTGAAGGCAAGGCCGTTGATGGATGCCTGCATATCCATTGACATTGCTAGTTAATTCAATTAAACATAGATGAGACGGTTTGGAGATTTTTTTCCAATGAGTGATCACAATATCATCCTGGGGCAAGTCTTCCTATACTGACAGATTCCACAAGTGGCTGAGAGTAGCACCGTGATCTACCTCAACGCTAATAGTAAGAAACGCCACTTGTCACTGATCAAATGATCCATTACTCAGTGGCAGTTACAAGAAACAACGAGGAAAGTTTAGAGGGATTGCAAAATGAGACACATAGTCAATATCACTGAACGTGGCTAATGGTTTTTCGTACGTGCAAGGTGGAGCATGTACGTTGCTAGTCCACATAGAACCAAGGAAAGAATAAAACACCATAACAGCAAAATTGACAGTATCAACCTCGTCGACCTAGACATCTCACAAGTTCACATCCGTTCTGCATCCCTTGTCAAGGAGTTTGACCACCTTTTTCTAGACAAACTTTTGCGAGAGCCACCTCTGCGGTGAAGCATCAATGCTTCACAACCCCTAAAGGGTGGCTGACATTCAAGGAGACCCGTTGCAAAAGTGACCACAAGTTGGCTGAGGTAAAAAAGATCTTCGTTATATGCTCATTTAGTGTATCATCAGGACATCCATGTCATGATATGTCATATCCGTACTTCTGACAAAGGAAGTAAAACTGGCGAGATGCGGATTTCTGTGGAACACAGGGCATCAAAATACGTACCTGAAAAGGATGGCTACCCCTTTCTGCGAGCAGACAAACCCTTTGACCAATGTCGTATGGCAAGAAATGCCACCAAAACCAACGTGCAAGACATGCCGGTTGGACTCACAAATAAGCGTGCAAATTTTATGATGGCCATGAATACTAATTTTTATCCATACCTTCAGAACGTTTTCATCGCATACGTGGCTGCAATTTCCGTGTACAGTGACATCCTTGAGGGATACAATGGAAGTCTCCCAAATGCTTTTGACATTTTACACAGAGGGGAATTTGTAGAGAACTAGTGGGATACAAGTCTGTGTGCCATACCATCGGTAATGAATGGATCACCATTGACTGGAAGAATGTGGAGGCAGTTGCTGATTTGTCGACATCCACCAGTATCCAGGCTTTCAAAGTATTTCTAGGACTTTAGATAGAAAACAAGAAGCATTCAAACATCTGAGAAACACTCTGATCTTGGCACCAGCATCACGATCACCACATCCAATGGTGGACAGCATCGTGGCCATGAAAGTTGCAAATCAATCAATTGGAGCCAATCTATTCCAAGAAAAGGGCCGTAGAGAATATCTCTTCATGTAGGAATTGAGGGAAAAAAATGGGCTCAAATTGAACTACACGGTGCACAAAAAAAGATGATAGCAATTATGTACACAATCAAGACTTGGTGATTCCCATAGTGTTCCTTGTATTTTGTTCAAAGAGGAATTATCTGATTTTTGAATTTGCTTTATCTTTGGCCTTTGGCAATTCATGGGGTGATTCTCCCAAACCCATGACAACAAAACCCCCAATCATTGAAGTCTCCCATTGCCTCCCTCTCCAGGTCCTCCCGAGGACTCGCAACAACTCGCGGATGTTGGACAACTTCAACTTTCGAGTCGTCAATCGCATGCATGTGTGCATGTTGACATGTCAACATGCGCACGCGTGGCTGTGACCGCCAGTTGACGCGGGCGCACTCTGATAACAGAGTGCGCAATGCATGAGATTTGTCGCGAGGATTGTTCGCTCCTGCCAAAGGTAGTTTGCTTCTACATTCTTTCTTTGTGTACTACATCCATGATTACACAATCAACCATGTGATTCTCCCAAACAAGTGATGATTATGGTATGAATTTTTGGTGAATGAGAAAATCATTGCTTTGAACAGATACAAGGAAAACTACGGTGTTTGCACCACTCATGATGCATCGTTGGCATTAACTTCTAGGCACTCCAACATATCAATACTTGACTTAGTCTAAGCCATCGACAAACTCCATGGATAAAGTTCATCGAGTTCAACTCTGACTATGACGTTGAATATATACCAAGGAGAAGAAAGTTGACATACAATCTCTGTAGATGATGCAACTTGATGGCCAAAATCAATACTTTGCTTGTTGGGCAAGACCCTTACCTCGTAAGGTTATGTACAAAGGATTATGAGGATTTCAACAAGTACAAAAAACCCAAGTTCTGTTTTGATGACCCATACAAGTGCTGAAACTGTACTTGCAAAGTTGTCATACCTCCAAGCAACGAGCTCAAATTAATTCTATTGGAGGAGTTTCATGACACTGGTAAAGTTTCTTGCTTCAGCGATAAAAAAGACTACGGATGGGAGAAGATGCACAGCAACACTACAAGCTACTTTGGCGTGTGCTAAACCCAAAAGCAAAGAATAACCTAACTTAAAGGTTTGCTTCAACTGCTACCAGTATTCAAAGAACTATGGTCAAGCATCTCCATGGACTTTGTGACTGGTTTATCCGTCACACGGAACTTGTTTCATGTAACACCCATCGTTGTCGAACTGTTCCAAAGAATGACTCACTTCATGTAGGTGAAAACCACAGCTACGGCCGGAGGAACAACACAACTCTTCCTCAACAACATCACCTAAGCATGCATCATTCTTTCCTCCATTGTCAGTGATAAGAGCGGACACTTCACCAAAATACCTTGACGAGAGCTTATGACCCGCTACAGCAAACGCACCCATGTATCAAATACCCTCCATCCCCAAACAAATGGTCAATCTGATCCTACCTGCTAAACGCTTAAACAATTGCTCCAAACTCCGTGTAAGCCACATGGCACTGAGTGGGTTGTAATGAGAGAGTTCTAGGAAGATTCCTAGTCTTGCTATAGCAACACAATGAAATGATCCGATACACTAGAAAGCAAGAAATTACAAGGAGCATCAAGGTTTTGGCTAGGAAGCCACACAAAGTCTCAAAGGCATCAATAGGTTAGCATGCTGAAAGGAAGTATAACTGACATGCACTGACATGTACATGCCATGATGCACGCTGGGGTATGCACGGGGTAATGTTTGTTTGACCCCAAACTGGCCCAAGCCACTAGTTTGGCCAGAACTATACACGTTGTCAACCGAATGTAGAGCCATATGAGCCTATAGATGCAAAGTCTCAAGCCGGAGGGAAGCGTGCACGCGTGAGTGGATAATGAGTGGATGTAGAATGTAAAACATGCACATGTGGCTCAATAGCTACTCCACAAATAAAGCTCCAGAGAGCACAAAACAAACTACTCAGTATTCCTACAAGCACTCGGGATGTGGTAGGTGTTGGTGGGTGGGATCGCCGCCTGACGGTGCTCTGGTGCCAGTCGGGCCCGCACTGGGGATCTACATGAGGCTGCTCCTCTTGTGGAAGGAGTCACAGTCGCTATTCCAACAAGTGGACTCTGCTGATGGGCGACCATAGCCTCATGAGCCAATGTCGCCTGAGGAATATAGTGATAATCCCAAGGAAGCAGTTGCAGTGATTCTGACAACTTATAGCCCATAAAGGACTTCACATGGTCCGAGTGCGCTCCCATCATGATAGCGACGAGTGCCCATAGCTATGTCTGCCACCAGTCCCAAGGCGCATGTTGAGGCGCATGGCATGCCTCCGTAGTCCATTGCGAGCTCCGTGGGATCATGTGTAGGGACTGGAACTCACCTAGTCAAGCCGCCCTCATGGCATGGGTCTCTGCATCAAGTAGTGGCAGGGCAAGCCCCCACCCCTAGGGTGATTCCACTTTAACACCAGTCCTAGCCTTACCCAAAAAGGGGTAGAAGTTGACCACAGTCTTCCGTGGAATGGCGCAAAGTAGACCACTCATTGCTCTTGTTGCCTTTTGGACTCAGTGAGCGTCGCACATATGGTATTCAGCTACGGTAGTAGGGGCAAACACCCTTAGAGTTGGCCCACACTCAAAACTGGGTCTTTTAGCAATCAAAGACCTCATTGCTATCGTAACGGGTTGGAGGTGTCTCTAAGTTCCTTGGTCACCACGCCGTTGGGAGGGCAACACCAAGCTCAAGGCATGATGGGCAAGGCCGAGTATGACCATCACTAACAGAAACGCCACAAAAGGTAAAGATTTTTGATAAATTCCATTGATCATGATTGCGAGAATGTGGCAGGTTGAGAGTTTGTGACCCTAGACACAGATCACAAATGCGCTCCTCAAAGACGTGTATCTCGTTCTCATGTCTGTCATCCTCGACCTCCTCCTCATCCCACGTGTCAACCTGCGATGATAGGTGCTGATTCCACGGTGTTGTATAGGACATGGACTGTTGAACGGTTGGTATAGCTCTCGCAGGTTCCTTTGATATCTGCTGTGAGGCCCCTGAACGAACACTTAGCAACTCTGCGGTCTCCAGCAACGCGTTGGTGTGACAATGCTGCTAGCTACGTATCTCATACAGCGTCGAACAAAGCTCTTCGATTACAAATGATTGCAAATGTGGGCTCATGATATACAAAGAGGAGGGAGAGTGGGATCTCCTAGCCCCTTGCCCTTGTCATGGTCTAACACGATCATTGTTGTTGAATGTGGGTTCAAACATCAATGTTGCCAAACTTGGAAACCATTGGCGTCCATGTAGGAGATAAAATGATAGCGAAAATTGGTGTTTTAGCCAACAATTTAATGTGTTGGTGATAACACCATCACATACAACAATGGCATGAGCATGAAGGTTGTAACAATGATATGAAATTTAGAGTGATGATGCACTACAGGATAGTGAACGCACTGGTGGCATTCTCATGCAGATACTAAGAAGGTGAAAACATCACGTTCCTCTTCTCAGCCAGAAATCCGAAAGGACTTTGATATGAGGACACATTTTTGTTTCCTATGTTCTACATGACACAAAATGAGGTGGGAGTTGATGTGACAGAGAAGTTATTGCAAGAGCTTTCCAACAAGCCCTTTCACAACAATCATGGTGGTTGTATCGGACAGTAAAGGTATTTCATGTTTGGGGGATGGTGGGTGCGACCTGAATCAAGTCTTTGAGAGCTTTTTGGACCATCTAACAACATGAAATCCTCTACCTACTAGTGGAGAGGGTTAGGCAACCCTCTGGTGCCTCATGGTGGTTGCATGATGATGCGGTCGCAAGGGCGTCTCCGGTGCTAAAATATACTATGGCGGGTCACCGTGCCTTGGTGAGTCCTCGTAGGACCATGGTTTTAGTTGCGATGCTCACCGCTGCTGCCATTGTTGCATCTTTGCTATGGAGCTCAGCGAGGGATGCCTTGCTGTGATACCATGAGAATATGCTTGAAGCTTCCTAGCCTTGCTGGCACTAACATGGTGATGCAGTTCAGCCAGCTGACGCACTAGCAAGCAAGCAGGTGCATGGAAGGGCACGGGTTAGGCTAGGGAGACATGTAAAGCCACATAAGCTAAAAAAGATCAATGTAGTCTCTTCCTCTGTGCACGGTAGGTGATACAAGCGATGCGAAATCTAAAGCCAGATAAGAGAATTGGTAACATACATAGGTCCGGCATCAAATGGGTGGACACACAATGGAAAACATGCAAATTGGGCTCAAGAGCCAGTCCGCCAAGGGAACTCTAGCGCCTATAGTACATCTATAGAGCACCTCAGAAAGCACCTCGGATGTTTTGGTAGCATGTTTTCCACCCACCAGCAGCTGTCAACAGGCTGCTGCTAGTAGGTAGAGCATGCACTCGTAGGTGCTCCAACGCCGGCTGGTTTCGCTCCAGGGATCTGCATGCGCATGGACCCGGCCGAGTGGTCGCAATGAGCCATACACACAGACAAGGACGACTCACATCAAAATTGTAGGTTACCATTGAATGCATGGGAGTCATGTAGACCCCCAAGCAAAACACACCCCCCTCCCGAATAGTTACCACCCCCTTTGAATGAGGGGTTTGGGATTGTGTGAGGAAAACAGTCGCTTACTAGGCGTCAGTGCCTGGTCAGACGGTGACAACAGTCACAGGTCGTGCACACAACGGCAAGAGTCTGTCTAGAAGACACAAGTCAAAGTGTCAAAATGCTTCAATAGCATTTTCAGATAGAGTTAACAAATGACAGGTTCATGGTATAAACACCTGCTGTGGCGCACGGCGGGTGTCGCATGCGGCAGTGCAAGGTCTATCCTAAAACCGGCCAAAAAGCATTATCTTGGCTGTAACTCTATGCAGACAAGTCAGAATGCTATGCTATCTGAACCTCAACGTGCAAGATCTCAAGCTGGACGCTATGAATTGTCACATGCATGCATCCAGCACTAAACGGTTAACACACAATGCAAAACATGCAAATCGAGCCCACAACCAGTCCAACGATGAAATCCTACAAGATGTAGAAAAACTGCATAAGGTCCTAGTTAGCTTCCAGAACTTCGGGTCGGTCGTCGGTCAGGTCCAAGCAAGTGGTCCATCACAAGATGACACACCTGCGCCACTTGGGTCCGCATCAGGGATCTGCATGGGCGTGGACACGACCGATTGGTCACAGTAAACTATACATGTGGACATGAATGTCACAAATCACAACACTCCTCCATGACCTGATCGTACGCATGTCCATACATGTGTAGCACTAAAACAAATGCAACAACGAGTGTAGAAACAGTCCTGATATAGACACAGTCACACCTTGCACTCAACCACTCTCACACAAGGGGCAAAACCCAATAGAAAAAATGGCCACCAGAAACTTCCTACGAGCCCGTGCCTTCGTCATGAAATCAGCTCGCTACATGTCAGTGCCGACGCATATGACAAAGATCACGTGTGGCTCCACCAGATCATGCACAAAATGATGCTCAACCGCAAAGTGCTTTGTGCAAGCATGAAAGATACCAGAGTTCTCCGTAGTGGTAAGAGAAGTTTGATTGTCGCAACAAACCATAATGGTGGGCACTAACTGACCTTACTCAAGGAACATGTGTTGTAGCCACACTACCTCATCAGCCCTTGCACCCAAAGCAACATACTCTGCCTCCAACGAGCAACGTGCAATGCAACCCTGTTTCTTGTAGCCCTATGAGACAACGGTACCATGGAGCAGGAACACATAGCCCGTGCAATTGTGTCCATCTAAGTTCCAAGCCCAGTCGTTGTCCGTGTAGCCGCCAGGGGCCACTGAACACTACCGGCAAAAGCAGAGTCCGAGGTATGGTGTGGAGACCACATGCCGCACCACTCGCACATCCGTATGAAGAGCTCTAGCACATGGAGCTTACAAGAATTGTCCAAGGAGGTTGACCGCAAATGCAATGTCGGGGCATGTGGTAGTGGCCAGGTACATTAGAGATCTCATAAGACAGAGGTACAAGATCACATCCACTGTCTCCCCAGCTGTGTGCAATCGTCCACGTTTAAGGAGTCCTGTTAGTTCAGTGTGAGAGGTGTGGAGACCGTGGGTGCTGTGCCAAGGAGGTCACTGAAACGCTCTCCCACAACACATGCGTATTGGGCCTGATGCAACAGGAGTGTCCAACGTCTACGGTCTCGCACGATCTCCATGCCAAGAAACACCGTTGCAGGACCAATATCCTTCATCCTATTGGCAGTGTGGAGGATTGCCTTGGCCTCCTTCATGCCCTCCATGGAGGGAGACATAATGAGAAGGTCGTCCACATACACCAAGATGGCACTGAACCGCTCACGCTATCGTCGCATAAAGGGAGAGGGATGCCTCGCTCTCTACATATCCAGCACAAGTAAGAGAACTTATGATCTCCTAGTTCCAGCACCGAGGAGACTACTTGAGTTTGTACAAGGACTTGCGTAAGCGCCAAACCTTATCACCATCCTCAAAGCCTGGTGGCCGAGCCACGTAAATCTCCATATCCAAAGAGCCATGGAGGAACGCATTGTTCATCTGGTGCAGTTTCCAATCATTCTAACCCACCACACCAAACAGAGCTCGAGCTGAGGTTATGCGACTGACACGGATGAAGGTGTTTGTGTAATTGATGCCCTTGATCTGGGATAGCCCTTGACAACCAAGTGAGCCTTGTGGCATTCCAGTGAGCCATCCGGCATCACTTTCTTGCAAAAAACCCACTTGACCTTAATAGCCTTCCCCCCAAGTGGAAGGTCGACTAGCTCGTGAACTTCCTGCTCTTCGATGCCATGAAGCTCATCCTTACAAGCACTATGCCAAGCGTGTGCATCTTGTGATGAGAGAGCTTCCCTCAGTGTGCCGGGATTAGGCGTCATTGAGGGAGAGCTCTGAGTGGCGAGTGCATACACCTCAGAGCTGGGCCTCACGACCACGAGGTTAGCGATTACATCACAAGCGATACAAAACTTGCAAGTGTCCAGATCGTGCCCGATAGGGCACACTGGATGTACCTCTGAGTGATCTCTGCAGACACTCAGGCCTAGGGCCTTTGTGCCAGGATCACCACTTGCAACGCTGCGAGTAGAGCACCTAGGTGCGGGACCGGACACTCGCTAGACTCTGGAGATCAGTGGTCGAAGAAGACCACCGGGCCAATGCGAGTAACCTAGGCTCGAGGAGCTCACCTGAGGCTCAGAGGGAGGCACAACCACATCTGGTGAGGACTGAGTCAAAGGGGCAAGTGATGTAGTGTGAGGAGATACTAGTGAAATGACGGGAGACACAGGGCTAGGTGTAGCAACAGGAGTAGATGTAGGATCACACACAGAGGCAATAAGACTGGTGGACATGGGTACAAGATCATAGGTGCCTGTGGGGTGCGAGGGAAAAGTGGTAAGGACAGGTTGGGTTGAAGAGGTCTCTAGGCTGACAGCTAAGATGGCTAGGTCATCAAGAGCCAGAGATGGAGAAGTGGAGGGGGCTCAAACAGACACACTAGCCAGACAAGAGGTGCTTGTAGGCCGACACTCCTCCATCCGTCGAGAAGGCTCATACGTAGGAACGTGCGTGACGGACATCGACATGATAGAGGTTAGGCCACGGTAGGTGAGAGACTCAATGAAGAGCATGTTGCGGGACTCAATGATGTGACAATGTGCAGGATCCCCAAAATGCCAGGCCTTTGATCGCTAGAAAATGCCCACAAAGGCACACAAGCGACCCCGTAGGGAGACTTTGGACCCCTGCTAGTCCTCAGTGTACCACAAAAAAGCCATGGATCCCCAGACACGAGAAAGACGCAGATCGGTATGGTGGACAAACCGGAGCCCGTACAGTGTAACGTGGTCCGGAAGGGGACCTTACGGGAGGCGGTTCGAGACCCTCGTCATATAGGCAAATCCTTCAAATGCGAAGGATTATAGGAGACCGCACTCAGACCGGATGGTATGAGCCGCATCCTTGGTGTAATTCCAGCGCTCAGAGACACCGTTCTGCTAAGGAGTAGCAGGAGCAAAAACCTGGTGAAAAGGTCCGTGCTTGGCAAAGAAATTGTCCATCTCACCGAGAAACGTGTTGACGCGATCCTAGAAAAATGCATGCACCATGTGGCAGGACTGATGCTCAACCATCACTAGCCAGAGGCAAAGTGCGAGAGTGGTGTCGCAATTGTGGTGCAAGCTACAGACCCACTGCATCCGCGTGAAGTCATCAGTCAAGGTCAGGACGTATCTGCCCTCATCGGACAAAGACTTGACAGGGAGAGGACCGAGAAGGTCCGCATGGACCAACTCGAGAGGGAAAAGAGCTCGACAACGGGAGTAAGGGTAGGTACAACGATGCATCTTACCCTAAGAGCAGAACGGACAATCGGTCTACGGCGGCTTTGAAAGAGGCCACATCAAGACCGAGAGCGAGCTACGTCTGAATGAGCTTTGATAGAGTGTTGGAGCCCACATGACACCGGCGACAATGTAGTCGTCACAGGTTCTCAGCAAAGAGAACACCAATGACAAACACACAAGCGGGAGGAGGAGGGGAGCAAGGAGAAGAAGAGATCCAAGGGATACGATACAGATTATCCACAACAAAGGCATGAATAACAATGGTACGAGTATCAATAGCAGTCACAGTCACGGAGTCTGTAGTGTACTCCATAGAGAGTCTTATTAGAGTGCAAAAACACACAAAAAGCAAGCTGAGTTCAAGGTCAGGCACAAAACGCACCTCGAAAAGATAGAGAGGGCCAGATGGACCATCAAAGCACACAACCCCAACACCCTGGACCGGCAAGGACTAACCAGAGCCTGTGCAAACAGAGTGAATAGACGTAATAGGACTGAGGAAAACGAAGTCACTACATCAACATGTCATGTACTCAGTGGCACCATAATCGACGATCTGGGTGCCATGAGGATCACGACCAGAGGACGTCACTATGCAACAAGTTACAGAACACTTGGCCTCAGACAGGCGCTGAGCAATAGGTGAGGAGGAACAACAAAGGGCACAAAGGTGAGACTCATGAATCCAATCAATACTGTTAGGTCCATCATCATCACATGCTAGGTGTGCCCCCTTACACAAGTCATAACGAGCTACGAAAACAGAATAAAAAATGGTCAGTGAACCACACGGCTATAGCAACATACTCGTACCTCCCTGAAAACGAAGCTCCAGAAGGTGACGGAGCTCGACGATGGTGCGGTCACGTGGGTTTGGGTCGCCACTACTCGTCGGTGGGGAAGCGGGACCTGCTGCAATCGTGGTCGCCGTGTGACCAGAGGCTAAACTGCTCAAAATAGACCACTATGTGTGTGTAGCCTGAAGACCTCGAGTGATCAGCACCCACTGGAGCGGTTGCTGACACTCAGTGTAGCGATGAGCGCCTCCACAGTTGTACCAGTGAACAATACGTCCACTATTGTCGCCCGGAGACTGCTGTTGTTGCGACTACAATTGGCCTGAACCGCGCCTCTTTGTCCCCTTCTTTCCCCATGCTGCTGCAACCACACCCTACGTCTAAGTCGGGGTAATTGGGGTGGAAGGGGAAGAGGAGGAAGTGCAAGAGGATGGAGGGGACTGCAACAAAGGCATCGGTGGCGACACGATGACCGTTGCATCAAGGAGACTCTCCTCATGGGCCATTGCTGCCTCATGGGCGGAAGTCACCTCAAGGAACAGGTGATGCGTCCAAGGAAGAAGCTAAAGAGAGGTGGAGAAGGGTTTGAACACACAGTTTTTGCACCCCAAGAAGATGTCTACATGCTCAAGAAAAAATCCAAGCATGAGCGTGCGGAGCACCCACAGTTGTGTACCTTCTGAGGTCCCAAGGCGCGTGTAGATGCGCATGGCTCCCTGCGAGTACTTGGCTGCAAGCTCAAGAGTTCCCTGAAGAAGAGAGTGAAAGGTGCAAATGTGAGCCGTGCGGGTGGCGTGTATCTCTGCAGCAAGCAGGGACAAGGCCAGGTCCAAGCCCTGACGTGGATCAGCACCTGCGCCTGTGCCGACCTCTTCTAGGAACAGACAAAATTCCACGATAGTCTTGCACGGCGCGGGGTAAAAGATTTCGCACTGTCCGCTGTTAGCACCTATGCCTGATTTGTAACCTGGTATGGACTGTGATAGTAAGGCCATACCTCCTCTGAAGTGGCCCAGACCTGGAAATGAATCTATCAGCAGTCAAAACTATCCTTGCTGACATTTCGTGGGGCGGTATCTTTAAGTCCTTGGGTTGCCGCTCTGTAGGGAGGGCAACCATAGGTTGAGAAGGACGAGGGATGGGGAAGACCCCGGGATGAGGAAATTTGCTCAGGTAGGGATCGAGAGAGGATCGGATCTAAAAGAAAAGGGAGCCAGATGTGTGTGGGGGGCCAGAACCCATCTGGAGCTGGCGGAGACGCTCTTGAAGGACGCAAATCTTTGTCTCACGAGTATCATCCTCCATACGTGGCATGTCAGATTTCTCATCCCAAGGATGAAGAGGTCGTGGGTTGCGTCCTGTTCCTGTCATCGGGGCAGATGCCGTGTACAGGGTATGACACTGTCGACTCCCTCGGAGGTCTACTGTGGGGCCATGGACTGACCACAAAGAAGCTCTGTGAGCATGCGGATGGCGTCAGTCTCCTGCTGCTACAGGCAACACACCTCATCTTGCTGGCTCCGTAGGTCCTCAATAGCCTACGAGCGTGGGTTCCTGATCCCATAAGAGGCGGAAGAGGGATCATGTGGCCCTTTGCCCTTGTCAACGACCGGAGCCATATCAGCGCTGAGTTTGGACTGGGATGTTAAAGTGGTCGGATTGCGGAACCGTTGGTGTTACTTGCAGAGTTAAAACACTGGAAGTTTTTGAATTTCTGACATAAAAGTTTGACGAAGGCAAGTGCTGACGTCAGTAGGGATTTGCTAACATCATCACAGGTCTGATGATGCTAGGAAGGAAAACGCTGCCGGTGGCACACTTTTTGTTTGACGACCCTCGTGGCTGTTGCTCCACTACACAAAAGTTGGCTGCTCCACGAAAGCTGCGCAAAAGCAACGCAAAAGCATCATAGCAGCTTCCGCTTGGCTGCTGTTGCTCCTGCGTCGGTGCCTAGAGTAGTTGTCCCGTAGCTGCTTGTGCAGTTGTGGTAGTAACTATGTGCTGCTGATGTACTACGACACTGCTGCACGCTACTGTTGCTACATGCTACTGCTGTGCAGTTGCTATTGATGCTGGCTGCTACTGATTCTGCTCAATGCGCGGAGCTTGCCGTTCACCGCTTGCTGATCGTTGCTTGCCATTGTTGTTGTTGTCCGTTGTCGCTTGTTGCAGCCGTTGCTTGCTCCTGCTGTTGCTGGCATCAATTCCAACAGGTGCTAGTAGCTACTGGCTAGTGAAGTTGTTGCCTGTTGGTGCTACTGCTAGTGGTTGCTACTGTTGCACTCTCATGTGGTGAAACTGGGTGACGTCAGCAGAAATTGAGTGACGTTGACAAGTTCCCATGAATCGGCTGTAGCGGTGACGCTCACTACCACTGCTCTCCAGAGTCTCGGCTGTGGATCTTGGCAAGAACTGTCTCACCATTTTGGTCCTATGAAAAGATGCATTAAAGCTTTTTGGCAACACAGCCAGCGACTAGGTGTCAGTGCTTGGCCAGACGGTGACGATTGTCACAGGTCGTGCACACAATGGCAAGAGTCTGGCTAGGAGACACAAGTCAATGTGTCAGAATGCTTCTATAGCATTTCAAGAGAGAGTTAACAAAGGACAGGTCCACAACATATGTACCTGTCGTGGCGCACGGCGGGTGTCGCACGCGGAAGTGCAAGGTCTGTCCTAAATCCGGCCCAAAAGCACTATATAGGCTGCAACTTTGTGCAGACAAGTCAGAACGCTATGGTGTTTCAACCTAAACGTGCAAGATCTCAAGCCGGACGCTATGACTGGTCTCCTGCATGCGTCCGGCATTGAACGGTTGACACACAATGCAAAACATGCAAATTATGCCCATGGCCACTCCGCCGATGAAATCCTACGGGTTGGAGAAAATTTGCAAAAGGTCCTGGGTAGCACCTAGGACTTTGAGGCGGTTGTCGGTTAGCTCCGAGCAGGTCGTCCATCACCAGACAAAGCACCGGCACCACTTGGGTCCATATCAAGGATCTACATGGGCATGGACACGGTGTTGGTTTGTATGTCAGAGTTGAGTGGTGACCTCCGGCCTCGCTGCACTCTCACTCCACTGGTGCCGGTGACTGACGAGAGGAGGGCATTGCCACTGGCTTGCTTGCCAACTTGACGTAACGTGGCAACTCCACTGACAAGTTGTCAAAGACCTTTACCAAGTCACAGATGCATGACACATGCTCTTGTAGAATTTTGTGATGATGCAGTGGTGGGTAGTCGGGGTCTCTCTCAAACCTAGTTCTTATCGGCCTCTCGACCGGGTGTGGACCCCTCACTTGTGGGGAGAAATTAGAATTAGGTGCTAGCTCTAATCCAACCACGCTCAAGGGCAACGAGCAACACTGAGCTTGCTGCCCGCTTCCTGGCTACCCCCAAGAACGTAGCAACAAACGCCTTGTAGCTTGTTACTAGTCTTTCCTCCCTCTCACTTGTAACTCCTGCTCTTCACGAACAATCCATGGCGTTTCTATGCCCATTTCTCTCCTTGCACTAGCCTACTGCGTCAGTCCGTCACAGTAGGCCTTCCTATTAACATCAGAGCGACTTTGTCGAAGCGGGACTGCAGACCCGTCCACAAATGTGCATCGTGGGGCCAAGATCACTACCGTCTTTCATTACGTTGCTCGTGAACTCATTGTACGCCGCATCTTGCTTGCGTAGCTAAGGGCTCACTCGGGACAGCGTCTTCAGCCTTCCACGCCCTTCTCTTGCTTTCGCCCTTGCCTCTTGTGACTCTTGCGAGTAGCTGGCTGTCCGTTCCCGGCCGGCATTCTTGCGCATCCTTGGCTGGCTTCTTTAGCCAACCGCACCATTTCCTTGCGTCGTGACAAGCAGCAGAAGCAGCTGCCAGTACGTGACACGCAGCAGAAGCATCTGCCGGCTCTTGACGTGCAACAGAAGCTGCTGCCGGCTCTTGACATGCAGCAGAAGCATCTACTGAATCTTTACGTGGAGCACAAGAGGCTGCCAGCCCGTGACAGGCAATAGAGGCATCTGTCAGCCCATGAAAGGCAGTCTTGCTGCCACTAACTGGCACGCGCTGTCACTTGCTATTGCTCAACCGCACTGCTGCCATTTGCGAGGCCTCACAACATGCATTCCTGTAGTCCATTAGCAGCAGATCGCGCCACAGCTTTAGTGGCAGTGCCCACCACGTCGGCCCTCACCTCAGTGACTACTACCACGTCTGCCACCACATCCCATTCTCTAGTGCAGTCGCTGTCCCAGCAACGGGCCACCACCCCCAGAAAACCAGCATCGCATCGGCAGTGTCATTTGTCACTTGGGCGCCCCGTGGGGCTCCTTCTTCACCGTCACTCGGGTCGGACTACGCGGGTCGGCCTGCACACCGCCGCTCTCGCTCACGTCGCGGTGGTAGCAGCAACACCACAACCAGATTCGCGCCACCCCAAACCTTGGTAATCGTCTCCCCTCCTACTTCCCCCAAGGACACCGAACCCCGTGGCGTTGTCGTTGAGGACGTCACGCTCTCTTAGTTATTGATGGCGTTCTTAGAGGATTCCGTCGCACTCGCAGACATGTTCTCTCGCGTAGCCTCCACAGTCATTGATGTCGCAACTGCAGTCGTAGCTACTTTTGCAATAGCAACCAAGGCTGCACGTGCCCCTGCCGCCACGTCTACTGGGAGGGCGGCCAAAACCTATACTTAGATGGGCATGGTTATTGGCCCCATTGGAGCAGTAGTTGCTGACATAGGCACACAGCTTGTAGTGGGCACATCAGCTGCAGCATTAGCCACAAGAGCTGCAGCATCAGCCACAGCAACGGCAGCCTCCTTGATCTGTACGTCCACTACTACCGTTGTGACCTACCCATCCGCACCTTCATTAGCTTTTGTCAGCATCGCACTGCTCTCATCTCCGTCGTAGCTGTCTCCACCACGTTCAGCGCAGGAGTCACCACAAGCGCCCTGGCCCTCTTTGTTCCAGTTACGATTGCTGTCTCTGTTCTTGCTGCCGCCTCTGCTGGCACCGTTCCTCCACTTCTTTGCTTCCTTTATAGTCCTTCCCCCCCCACAGCCTCATGAGCTGTCCACCTGCTTGGCCCTTGTTGTTGGCTTCCTTCTCCTCTCTCCCTGATGCTGCTTGCCATGTCTGACTTAGGGTGGGGTGGCCTACATTACTTCTCCACGTCCCAAGGCACTCTCTGATTTCCCACGCCCACTGGGACGGGGGAAACTGTGCCGAAATCTGTCCGACAAATCCCTCCTCGTCGTCACCATGCCTGGTGATGATGAGTCAGTCATTGCTGACCTGCAACGTGAGCTGCATCTCGATCGCGAGGCTCAGTAGGAGGCTGAAGATTGCCTCAAATTCGAGAACGACAATCGCAAAGCATTTGCTAATGAAGTTGTTGCTATTGTCCTTAAGCGTTTCCCTTCTGCATTCATCTCTGGCACCCCTCCCAACATAAGTGCTAGTGCCTCCTTCATGCCGTCTGCTGCTAGCACAGGTGCCGCCAATTCCGCTCCTGTTGCACCTGCTGCCACCACTGCTACCGCAACCCGCCAGCATGAATTATTCTCACAGCCCCCTGTCCTTGCTGCCGGGCTTGCTTTCTCTACCTGGGAAACTCGCTTCAATGCCTGGGCTTTAGGAGAATGCCTGAGGCAGTATTACTTCCCTGCAATTCAGCCTTTCATGCCTGTCGCTAATGAGTGTGCTCGTGCTATTCGCGCTCTCATCGTTGCCGCACCTGAGACGCTTATTCATGATGTCAGCACATGGAACACAGACCCTGCTGCCCAACGCCCTGTTGATCCCATCGGCGTATACACCATGCTCCGCGCGGCACTACTGTCACTGGCTAGGTCGCTCAGAGTGCACTCACCGTGTAGTTCAACATGTCTTAATGTGTGCAGATAAATCGCCTCATCCGTATTGGGCATGCGGGCTCAAGTTTCTTCGTGAGCTTGGCGATGCTACACCCGACCAGCTATCAACGGTGCTCACCATGGTCAAAGGGTTGATCCCGGAGCTCTCTTACCTTCTTCGCAATTTCAAAGCTGATGAGCTGCAGCGCCTTGCGTCTCAACCTATGCCGCTTAGGTCCCCTCATAATGTTGGAGCCCTGTGGGAATCCGCGGCTGAGTGTCTTGCTTCCTGGTGGACGAGCCTGTAGAACAAGCGTCTTCACCATTCTGCAGTCGCTGGGATTGCTGCTCTTGCTACTATAGCCTCTTCCTCTAGCTCCACCTCTACTTCTGCCACATCATCAACTTCCTCCTCTGTTGCCACAGCTCTCGCCTCTCAGGTTCGCGGTCGCGACCGTGGCAAGGACAGGGGCAAGGGGAAACCCTCTGACTCCACCTCTTGGGTTCCTAGCGAGGTGGTGTCATGGAACTACGGCTCTTTCGAGCACTTTGCTCAGAAGTGCCCTGCGCCACCTCATGATCTTTGCCTTGCCTGCACCATGCATGCACACTGGGCTCGCTCCACGAGCTCCTTCTCATCTGCAGTCGGTGCAGGTTGTAGGTCCAGCTCCAGCTCTAGGATCGGCTCCACCACCTCGACACGGTCCGCCGGTCCCTCCTCCGCACATGCCTACTCCACCCCCGTTGTCCTATCCTAGCCTCCACCGGTCGCATTTCCTTGGGGTTGGCCACTGTCGAGTTCGGCGCCCGTCTACTTTGGGCTACCGTCTTTGGCCTACTTTGCTCCTCCATGGGTTCCTCCCTCGATGGGATCATCTCCTCCATCCACGACACCCTCTATCAATGGTGAACGCCAACTAGAGTAGTCTCTTCTTCTACCTCTTCACCTGCGTGATTAGGGAGGTGAGAGTGTAGCTGCTATGGCCAGAGGTCCCTCCTATCACATTGACTTTATACTTCGTGGGGATCTCCCTGGTCATTTTCTTAGATGTCTACCTGGGTCTGTTTTGTGGATCGAGCACTGGCAGTCGTTTGCGCTCCCTCTTCATCTTGCACACTACACTTTGTTATCCCATCATTTGGGCATTGTTGCTACTTGTGGTCTCCTTCCTGGGGTTCGGGTCTCGAGTGGCTTCTGGGTCATTGACTCCGGGGCCACCCATCACATGACGTCCGTTCTCGCATCCTTTGTGTCGTTGGGTACTGCCGATCCGGTTCGCTTTATCCGTACCGGGTCTGGTCAATTACTTCCCGTTCAAGGTGTTGGTGTCGTGCGCTTCGTCGGTCCCAGTGGCGTGCTATTTTTGGCTGACGTCCTCTATGTTCCTTTGTTGGAACTCAGCCTACTATTGGTGACCTCTCTAGATGATCAAAGCATGGATTTCTCTGCCAGTAAGGGTGTCGGCACTGTCCGTCTTTGCTCCTCTGGTCGTGTCATCTTTCAGGGTGTCAAGTGTGACAAGCTCTATTGTACTCCTTTGTTTGCACCCTCCACCCCGTTATGTTGGCACTTCCCTCATTCACGTCGCTCCTCTTTCTCGTGACCATGTTCAGCTCTTGCATTGTCGTCTAGGGCATGTTCACATTGATGCCATCACGAGCATGCTCCGCCTCCAACAAGCGTTCGGTCTTACTCTGTCCACTTTTCCACTGCCTTGCCCCTCTGACTGTCTAAAGTGTGTCCAGGTCAAAATGTATCACTCTCCTTTGCCCTCTCTACTTCTCAGTCCTCACATTCCCTTGATATTGTTCATGGTGACATCATGGGTCCCCTCCCCCATGAGTTTCTTCGGGGAGCCGGGTGGTATGTCTTGTGCCTCACTGATGACTTTTTTCGTTTTCGTTGGATTTTCGCTCTTCGCCAGAAGAGCGATGTTTACGCGGTCCTTGAGTCTTGGCTCTTGCAAGCAGAGCGGTTGTGTCAGCGCTCCTTACGTGTATTCTGTAGTGATCGTGGCGGCGAGTTCCTTGGACCGGCCGCCCGCCTCCTTGAGTGTAAGGGGGTGTGTATGGAGACTTCCGCTCCTTACACACCCCAACAAAACGGTGTCTGTGAATGTTGGAACCGGACACTTGCTGATGGCGTCCGGACTCTTCTTTTCTATGTCTGGTCTCTCCCCTTTGTTCGCTTTTGAGGCCATGTGCTACATGGTCTGGAACCGTGTTCCACATAGTCCCCTCCCGCACACTGTCATCCCTTTTGAGCGTTGGTATGGCGTCCGTGCCGATCTTTGCCTCGCACGCGTCCTGAGTTACATTGCGTTTGTCTGGCTTCCCGAGGACCTTCGCGATGGGAAGCTCTCCCCGCGTGGCTGTCTCTGTCCCTTCCTGGGTGTCTCTCCCTAGTCTAAAGCCTGGCGCTTCTGGGATTAGGAGCGCCAGCATGTCGTGGAGTCTCGTGATTCCCTGTTCTTCAAGTCCATCTTCCTCCGTGTCCTCAATTGTCCTATGACCTTGGCCTCCCTTCTCTTGCCCTCTCGGTTGCGAGGAGAGGTCGGCCCTGCTATCCTTGCTGTTCCCGCAGTTCGTGCTGCTGTCTCCACTCAGCATCCTTTACCCTATGTATGGCCTTCAGAGTCTGACACAGACTCTGCATGTCTCTCTGCGACTCACTCTACCTTGTCGTATGGCGCTCCGGCTTCCCTTGTCGTGTCCTCCCCGTCTGTGCCCGAATCTGTGTTGCTTGAGCACTCCTCCCTGACCCCCTCTAGTCCGCTCTCAGTGTCCAGTCCGCCGGCTCCTGCCATGTCGGCCCCTGCTGCTCCCTCTGGTCCAGCTCCTGTCTCTCCCTTTCTTTGTGGTGGCCGTGTGCATGCTCTTCCCACACGCTCTCAGCACGTTTATGCATCTCACCCTCCAGTGTTGTAGTCACAGCCTGGGCAGTCACCGGCATTGTTGACCAGCATGGATGCCTTGGGCTTAGCCACCGGGGTTGTCCACCCCAGCTCTGCCCTTGGCTATGCACTACTCCTCACAGAGCATGAGCAAGCACTAGACGCCGCAATTCTTGGTAGCGTTGCAGAGTGTCATGCCAGTGCTGTTGCTGCATCGCTCCCGTCTCCTGATCCCACCATTGTCCGCCAAGCACGCGCATCGCCTGACTCCCAACAGTGGGAGGCTGCTATGCGTGATGAACTGTGAGCTCCAGACGATCACTTCGTGTATGTGCTCGTTGACCTATCGCCAGGTTGCAAGGCCATTGATGCTCGATGGGTCTTTTGATTCAAGTACAAGCCCAACGGCAAGCTCGATAAGTACAAGGCACGTCTTACGGCGAAGGGCTGTTCCCAGGTTGCCGGCGTTGACTTCGACAAGACGTTTGTCCCTGACTGCTTGAGCCCTCCTCAGCCTCGTCACGCATCATGACTGGGAGCCTGAGCAGATGGACTTCAACGCCTTCTTGCACGGACGTCTGGAGGAAGAGATTTACATGGTCCAGGCTCCAGGGTTTGCGGATGGCGTGGTCAGGGTCTGGAGACTGCGCAAGGCCGTGTATGGCCTCAAACAGTCCCCGTATGTTGGAATCAGGAGATCACATCCACACTGGAGAAGGGGGGTTACTACTGAAGCAGTGTTGATCCTGCCCTTTTCATCACTCCAGTGTCCGTACCTTTCGCGGCCATTCTCCTCTATGTCGACGACCCGCTGATCGCGTCACCCAGTTGTGATGCACTGACCTCCGTCAAGTCCTTGCTGCAGTCCACGTACAAAATGAAATACCTAGGTCTGGCCCAAGTCTTTCTAGGCATGGAGCTCAAGCGTGACCGCGCTCGCCGCCTTCTCCTCATTCACCAGGCCGCGTATGTTATGAGCTTGGGGGAGCGCCTTGCCTCACTTTTTGAGGTCGTTCCCACTGCTTCCACGCCGATGACGCCTGCTAGATGGCGGGTGCTCAAGACACTAGATGTGTCAAAGCTGGGGGAGACAGTGGAGGTGACTGACTATTTGAGAGTGATAGGGTCTCTGATGTACTTGGCTACCACTACGCGGGCGGACATTGCCTTCGCAATGAAATTTCTTGCCAAGTTCTCATAGTGTCCTTGAGTTCAACAAATGGAGACAGGAGTACGCGTCGTCAGGTATGCGCTCTCTACTGCCCGTGTCGGCCTTTATTACCAAGCACAGTCGTCAGTGGTCGTTCATGGATACTCTGACACTGGCTTGGCTCACGACGTTGATGCTCGTAGCTGCACAGGCTACATCTTCCTTGTTGGGGGGTAGCGATCTTGTGGAAAAGTGGTAAGCAAGGTTGCATGGTGCGCAGCTCGAGTGAGGCTGAGTATGTTGCCCTTGGTGCAGGCACCTGTGAGAGCGTCTGGTTGTGTCACCTGTCGCAACAATTACGTGTGCCTATCCGTTGCATCACTTTGCATTGTGACAACCAAAGCACAAAGGCGATTGCTGAGCACGATGGCATGCATCACACTCGCACGAAGCATATCAATGCTGAAGACCATTTTGAGCGTGAGTGAGTGGCTGACGGCGATGTTCAAATCGTGTGGGTTGACACCAGATAACAGGGAGCCGATTTCTTCACAAAGGCGCTGAGCAGCATCGTCTTTAAGATAGCTGTTCACACAGTTGGATTATTGTGTGCTCATGATGTCTCATGTTGATCTGTTGTGCCAGTGTCTGTAGTCTATCGTCACTACTCGTGACGCTAGTCTCATGCCTGTGAGTATTTTGTGCTTTGTTCGGCCGTGGGCGATGGGGGAGTGTTGGTTTGTGTGTCACAGTCGAGTGATGACCTCTGGCCTCGCTGCACTCTCACTACACTGGTGCAGGTGACTGAGGAGAGGAAGGCATTGCCACTGGCTCGCCCGCCGACTCGACGTGGCGTGGCAACTCCATTGACAAGTTGTCGAAGACCTTTACCAAGTCACAGATGCATGATGCGTGCTCTTGTGGATTTTTGTGATGATGCACTGGTGGGTAGCCAGGGTCTCTCCCAAACCTAGTTCTTGCCGGCTTCTTGACCGTGTGTGGACCCTTGACTTGTGGGGAGAAACTAGAGTTAGGTACTGGTTCTACTCCAACCACGCTCAAGGGCAACGAGTGATAGCGAGCTTGCTGCCCCCAAGCACGTAACAACGAACACCTTGTAGCTTGTTACTGGTTTTATCTCCCTCTCACTTGTAACTCCCGCTCTTGACGAACAATCCATGGCGTTTCTTCGCCCGTTGCTCTCCTTGCACCAGCCTGATGTGTCAGTCCGTCACAGTAAGCCTTCCTATACACGGCTGAGTGGTCAGAGTAAACTGTACACTTGTACGTAGGTCAAAATGAACGTCACAAATCACAACATTGATTGCCACGTCCATGCTCGTAGGGGGCATCTAGTTGTTGTTGTGCTTTGTGCCGTTCCTGTACAGTTTACTGTGACCACTCGGCCGTGTCCATACTCGTGCAGATCCCTGAGGCAGGCGGCCCTGGTGACACCGGCGCGACGACAGGCGGCGGACTACCTGCCTGCAGCTGACCGACCACTGTTCCAGAGCCCCAAATGTCACCGGGACTCCTTGCTGTGCCTTCTACGTCTTGCAGGCGCCTTTCGGCGGACTGGGCATGAGGCCCATTTGCATGTTTTTGCATTGTATACTCGCTGTCAGTCAATGGATGCATGCAATTGACCATACGCTACGTCCGTCTTTTGATTCTGACATGTGTGCGCAGAGTTACGGCCAAAACAGTGGTTTAGGGCCGGTTTTAGGACAGCTCTTGGTCTGCCGCGTGCGACACCCACCGTGCGCCGCGGCAGGTATTTACGCCATGGACCTGTCAGCTGTCATTTCTCTCTGCATATGCTATATTGAAGCATTCTGACACTTTGACTTGTGTCTCCTAGCCAAACCCTTGCCGTTGTGTGTACGACCTGTGACTGTCGTCACCGTCTGACCATGCACTGACGCCCGGTCAGCGGCCGTGTTTCTAGGAAGCTTCTACGCACTTTCTCTTGGTATCAGAGTAGTGAGATAGTTCTCATTGAGTTGCGCAGCAGAGACGCAGCAGAGCAGCAGCAGTGAGAGTCACCGCTGTAGCAGACCTTCTGGGACCTGTTGGAGACGGCCGTTCGCCGTCCACGTACTCCACCCACCACGTGAATCGCAGCTGTTGAGGCAGCAGCAGCGGCGCGTACCGCCACGCAGAGGTAAGTGGCGGCTGCGGTGCGTGCAGCCGCCACTGCCCCCATAGCCACAGGAGTAGAGCAGCAACAGCAGAGGCAGCGGCGGCAGCAGCGCAGCAGCAGCGCAACACCAGCGGCCGCCACAGCAGCGTGGCAGCAGCGGCGGCAGCAGCAGCAACGCAGCAGCGGCGTTGGTAGCAGCAGCGCAGCAGCGGCAGTGGCACAGCAGCAGTAGCGGCAGTCACGGCAGCAGCAGCAGCGCAGCACTGGCAGTAGGAGCAGCGCGCGGCGGCGGCGGCCAGCAGCAGCGCGCGGCGGCGGCAGCCAACAGCAGCCGCAGCGTGCTACAGCAGCGCCGCGCGCAGCAGCAGCCACCACGCGCAGCAGCAGCAGCAGCAGCGCAGCCGCTGCTGCCACCGCTGCACACGCAGCTACGCAGCTGCTGCTGCAGCTGACAGCACAGCTACAGCAGCAGCTGGGCGGAAGCTGCTACGCAGCTTCCGCGGAGCTGCCGCGCGCCACCGCGCTGCGCCAGAACCGTGACAAGTAAAAAAAAGGGGACGAGCTGACGTCAGCATTGTTGATTGCTGACGTCATCAGGTCGTGCTGACGTCAGCAACCACTTGCTGATGTCAGCATTACACTTAGCCAAATTTTCACCCGGAAAGTCAAAAGTTGCCAGCGTTTCAACTCCCCGAGAANGCTGCAGCAGCAGCTGGGCGGAAGCTGCTGCGCAGCTTCCGCGGAGCTGCCGCGCGCCACCGCGCTGCGCCAGAACCGTGACAAGTAAAAAAAAGGGGACGAGCTGACGTCAGCATTGTTGATTGCTGACGTCATCAGGTCGTGCTGACGTCAGCAACCACTTGCTGATGTCAGCATTACACTTAGCCAAATTTTCACCCGGAAAGTCAAAAGTTGCCAGCGTTTCAACTCCCCGAGAAACGCATACGGTTTTGAAATCTGGCAAACTTGACCTGTCGTCCCATAGTGAGCGGTGAAATGAGTTCGCTCAACGACGAGGACAAGGGACCAGGTGATCCCTCCTCCTCCTCTTCAGGGGTATTGAGCCCTCGCTCGCAGGCCGTTGAGGACCTGCGCAACCAGCAGGAGGAGATGTGTCATCTGCAGCGAGAGCAAACTGATGCGATCTGCACACTAACTGAGCTCCTACGCGCTCAGTCCACGGCTCCTTCGCGGATTTCTGAGGGAGCTGCCGGCGTTGCGGCCTCCACCCAGCACTCGGCTCAGGTGCCCATGACAGGTGCCCCGCCTGCTTCACCTCCTGGTGTGGTTTCCCCACCACCTGCGGATCTCCTTGACGACGAGCCATTCATGCCAGGCTTCGAGGATGACTCCCAGGAGCGGGTGATTCGTCTTCTACAGGAGCGCCTCTGTCAGCTGCAGACGGGTATCCGACCTCCACCCGTGTCCCCGATACGACCGTCACCTGACTTCCCCGGTGACCACCCCCTTCCAGGAGTTCTTCCCGTCTCTCGCCCTCCTCAGCCTGCAGCTGCTCTCCCCACGGAGCGGCAGCCAAAGGACTTTGAGGCACCACCTCCATGATACATCAGCAAGGATGGATTTGAGTGCTAGGAGATCCTGTTTCAGGTGTGGGCCACTTTTGAGGGAGTGTGGCCTTACTACCACAGCCCATACCTGTCTACAGATCCAGCACAGGTGCTGGCAGCAGCCCGGGCCATGCGAGGGCTTCTCTATGCCATGCCACGCGAGACTGTCGTTGACTTCCGCCCCTTCCTCGGTGAGGCTGGCACAAGCACCGGAGCTGATCCTCGTGGAGGCTGGGATCTGGCATTGTCCCTACTGGCCACAGAGACGCACGCCATGCGTGCGTCACACATTTGTGCTTTCCACTCGCTCTGTCAGGGACCAGCGGAGCCTGCGGCGGATTACGGGCGACGCGCCATGCGTATCTACCTGCGTATGGGGACCTCAGGGGGCACACAGCTGTGGGCGTTTGGGACGATCATGCTCGGAGTTCGCCTGGAGTACACCGACATCTTCACACGGTACAGCAACGTTGCTCTCGTTCTCAGCCACCCTACAGCTGCTCCCGTGGGCCCATCAGCTTTTCCTCCGGGTGACGTCGGCCCGCGAGGTAGCAGTAGCACATCAGAAGACTTCCCTCGTTGCAGCAGTCCTCGCCTCACCACCATCTTCCCTCCTGCAGTCACCCTCATCTTCCTCCTCCTCTTCGACCCCGTCTACACCCACGCAGACGTAGGGTGTTGTAGCAGCTGCCCAGGGGAAGAAGAAGAATAGGAAGCACGGATCGGGTCAGTAGCAGTCGTCATCCAGTGGTAGCAGTGGCCGTTCTGTGCACTGCTAGAACTGTGGAGGTGCCCATCGCTACACCGAGTGCCAGCAGCCGCTCGACTGGGAGCGCATCACTAGCGCACTTCAGGCTGCCCATGCTGCTCGCACCGCGTCCGGCACGTCGACCGCACACTCCTCTAGACGCACGGCGACTACGATTGCAGCTGTTCCTGCATCCTCACCGACGAGGAGCAGTGATCCAGACCCACGTGACCGCACCATTGCCGAGCTTTGTCATCTTCTGGCGCTTGGCTTTCAGGGAGGTGCGAGTGTGTTGTTATCGTTGAGTGGGTCACAGACTGCTTGTTCGTCCGTCCTCGTGACTCGTGATGACACGTGTGGGGGAGCACAACCCGCATGTGATGATGATGGACCTGACTGCACGATTGGATTCATGAGTCTCACCTTTGTGACGTGCATCGTTCCTTCCCACTGACGGCTCAGCGTCCCTCTGATGCCGAGTGTTCCATTGCTCGTTGTACAGTGACGTTCACCAGTCGTGACTCCGGTGGCACTTGGATCATCGATTCCGGTGCCAACCACCACATGACGTGTCATCGTAGTGACTTTGTGGTACTTGGTACTATCCCGACTGTTCGTTTTATTTATACAGGTTATGGTCAGTCCTTACTGGCTCATGGTGTTGGGGTTGTATGCTTTGATGGTCCGTCTGGCCCCCTGTATATCTCTGACGTGCTATTTGTGCCTGATCTTGAGCTCAGTCTGCTGTCTGTGCGTGTCTGCACTCTGATGGGTCTCTCCGTTGAGCATACCGCTGATTCAGCGACTGTGACTGCTCTTGACACCCATAGCATTGTCCTGCGTGCTTCAGTCATAGATGATTTATACCGCATTGCTCGGCCCTCCTCCCCTTGCTTTCCCTCCTCGTCTGGCCGCGTTTTTGTCAGTGGTGTTCTATCCCCGGACACGAGCGGTTGCTTCACCGACGTCTGTGTCACGTGGGCTCCGACACTATGTCGAAGCTCATCCGGACACAACCCGCTCTTGGTCTTGACGTGGCTTCTTTTGAGAAGCCACCCAAGACCGAATATCTTTTTTGCGCTCATGGAAAGATGCACCGATGCACTTATCCTGATTCGCGTTCCCGAGCGCTGAGGCCCCTCGAGTTGGTCCACTCGGACCTGCTCGGTCCTCTCCCGGTCGAGTCACTGTCCGAGAGGTGCCGGTATGTTTTGACGCTGACTGATGACTTCACTCGGATGCGGTGGGTCTACAGTCTGCGTCAGAAGAGCGATGCCGCCCTTGCGGTTTGGCTCTGGCTCGTGATGGCTGAGCGTCAGTCTCGCCACACGCTACATACCTTTCGCTCGGATCGCGGCGGCGAGTTCCTCGGCGAGATGGACTCCTTCTTTGCTGAGCACGGCATTTTTCACCAGGTCTCCACTACTGCTACGCCACAGCAGAACAGTGTATCTGAGCGCTGGAACCGCACCATGGAGGATGCGGTCCGCGCCATGCGGTCTGAGTGCGGTCTCCCGGAGTCCTTCGCATTCGAGGGCTTCGCCTACATGACTTGGGTCTGGAACCGCCTCCCGCATGGTCCGCTTCCGAATCATGTTACACCGTACGAGCTCTGGCTTGGCCACCGTACTGATCTTTGTCCCGCACGCGTCTGGGGATCCCTGGCCTCCGTATGGTACACCAAGGACCAGCAGGGGTCCAAGGTCTCCCCTCAGGGTAGCTTGTGTGCCTTCATCGGCATCTCCCCGCGGTCGAAGGCCTGGCGCTTTTGGGTCTCCACTCGCCGTCGTGTCATTGAGTCCCGTGACGCGATGTTTTTTAGTCACTCACATATCGTGATCTGACTTCGATCACAGCGCTCTCTGCAGCTCATGTCCCTTCCTGTGAGGGTCCTCGGCGGATGGGGGAGACCTCTTCGCCAGCGACCATTTCTCGTGAGGCTGATGTGTCCGCTCGAGTCCCCTCTCGATCGCCAGCACTTGATGATCCGGCTATCATTGCCGTTGGTCCAGAGACCCCGCCTGTCCAGCCTGCTTCATACCCCACAGGTACCGCTACTCCCACGCCTCTTCCTGCATCACCCTCTGTGTCCACTGGCACCCGTGTTCCGGCGTCTGACCCAGCCCAGCTCACTCCTGTCTCTACGTCGGGTGACACTCCAGTCTCAGTGTCCGGGCCAGCCTTGCCCACTTTCATCCCCAGCTCAGTGTCCCCCACATACGCATCTCCGCGCACAACATCTCCGACCGCCTCGTCTCAGCCCTCACCAGCTGTGGTCGTACCTGTCCTTGTGGTCATACCTGTTCCTGAGCCTGAGGTGCGCCCCTCGACCTCCGGTTACTCCCATGAGCCCGGTGGTCGCCTTCGACCACTGGATTCCGGAGCTCAGCGAGCGTCGGGTCTCGGACCCAGGCGTTCCTCTCGTAGCATCGCGAGCGGTGATCCAGGCACAAAGGCCTTAGGCCTGAGTGTCCGCACTCAGCTTTCAGAGGTACACCAAGCGTGCCCCATAGGGCACGACCTGGTCACTCGCGAGTTCCATATCGCCTGTGACACAGCAGCTGATCTGGTGGCCGTCAGGCCTGACACTGAGGTGTGTGCACTTGCCACGCAGAGTTCCCTCTCTATGGCGCCGGACCCGGGCACATTGAGGGAGGCTTTCTCATCGCAGGATGCTGATGCCTGGCAAGCTGCTTGCGAGGACGAGCTTCGCGCTATCCGAGAGCACGGAGTCTACGAGCTGGTCGACCTTCCCCCTGGGAGGAAGGCGATCCAGGTCAAGTGGGTCTTTCGCAAGAAAGTGAAGCCGGATGGCTCACTAGAATGCTACAAGGCCCGCTTGGTCGTCAAGGGGTTCTCTCAGATTGAGGGAGTTGATTACACTGACACCTTTGCCCCTGTCGGCCGCATGACCTCAGCTCGAGCTCTGTTTGGTGTAGTAGCTCAGCATGACTGGGAACTACACCACATGGATGTGAACAACGCGCTCCTCCATGGCTCTTTGGATGAGGAGATCTACGTGGCTCAGCCACCAGGCTTTGAGGACGGTGACAAGGTCTGGCGCTTGCGCAAGTCCTTGTACGGCCTCAAGCAGTCTCCACGGTGTTGGAACCGGGAGATCACTGGCACCTTGACTCGCGCAGGGTACGTACAGAGCGAGGCAGACCCCTCGCTCTTCATCCTACCGACACCCGAGCGGTTCACCGCCATCCTGGTCTATGTTGATGACCNGGTGTAGTAGCTCAGCATGACTGGGAACTACACCACATGGATGTGAACAACGCGCTCCTCCATGGCTCTTTGGATGAGGAGATCTACGTGGCTCAGCCACCAGGCTTTGAGGACGGTGACAAGGTCTGGCGCTTGCGCAAGTCCTTGTACGGCCTCAAGCAGTCTCCACGGTGTTGGAACCGGGAGATCACTGGCACCTTGACTCGCGCAGGGTACGTACAGAGCGAGGCAGACCCCTCACTCTTTATCCTACCGACACCCGAGCACTTTACCGCCATCCTGGTCTTTGTTGATGACCTTCTAATCGCGTCTCCGTCGTTGGAGGCCGTAAAGGAGGCTAAGGCTGTCCTGTAGACCGCGTACAGGATGAAGGACCTCGGTCCTGCATCGGTGTTTCTTGGTATGGCGATTGTGCGAGATCGCAGACATCGGACACTATTGCTGCATCAGGCCCGATATGCACGAGTCGTGGGGGAGCGCTTTAGCGATCTCCTTGGTGCATTGCCCACTGCTTCCACACCACTCACACCTGATGGGCAGGATGCCCTGAAGGTGGATGACCCTACACAGCTGGGGGAGACACTGGACGTGACCTTGTACCTCCGTCTTATCGGATCTCCGATGTACCTGGCCAATACAACGCGTCCCGACATCGCGTTCACCGTCAACCTCCTCGCTCAGTTCTCGCAGGCTCCACGTGCCAGAGCTCTTCACGCGGCTGTGCGAGTGCTACGGTACGTGGTCTCCACGTCGTATCTCGGACTCTGCTTTCGTCGGCAGTGTTCGGTGGTCCTTGACGGCTACACTGACAGCGACTGGGCTTGGAGTCCTGACGGGCGCAGTCGCACTGGTTACGTCTTTCTGCTCGGTGGTACCGCTTTGTCGTGGCGAAGCGAGAAGCAGGGTTGCATCGCACGTAGCTCGTTGGAGGCAGAGTATGTGGCTTTTGGGGCAGGGGCTGCTGAGGCAGTTTGGCTGCAGCGCTTCTTTCTTGAGCTTGGGCAGTCAGTACCCGCCATTGTGCTGCGTTGCGACAACCAGAGTGCTCTCGTCATTGCGGAGAACTCTGGTATTTTTCATGCTCGCACAAAGCACATTGCGGTTGAGCATCACTTCGTTCGTGATCTGGTGGAGCGACGCGTGATCTCCATCATGTGGGTTGGCACTGACTTGCAGCGTGTTGATTTCTTGACGAAGGCACTTGCCCGTGGAAAGTTCCTGGTGGCCATTCGTTCTTTTGGGCTTTGCTCCGTGCATGACAGTGGTTGAGTGTGGGATGTACGTTGACGTCCCATCTGTTTGTGTCACTCACTATGTGGTTGTACCAGTGCTGCACGCGTATGGACATGCGTACCATCGGGTCATGGGGGAGTGTTGTGCTTTGTGCCGTTCCTGTACAGTTTACTATGACCACTCGGCCGTGTCCATACTCGTGCACATCCCTGAGGCAGGCGGCCGTGGTGACACCGGTGCGACGACAGGCGGCGGACTACCAGCCTGGAGCTGACCGACCACTGTTCCAGAGCCCCAGATGTCACCGAGACTCCTTCTTGTGCCTTCTACGTCTTGCAGGCGCCTTTGGGCGGACTGGGCATGAGGCCCATTTGCATGTTTTTGCATTGTATACTCGTTGTCAGTCGATGGATGCATGCATGTGACCAGTCGTTGCGTGCGTCTTTTGATTATGCACGTCTAGGTTCAGACGGCGTAGGATTCTGACATGTGTGCGCAGAGTTATGGCCAAAACAGTGGTTTTGGGCCGGTTTTAGGACAGCTCTTGGACTGCAGCGTGCGACACCCGCCGTGCGCCGCGGCAGGTATTTATGCCCTGGACCTGTCAGTTGTCGTTTCTCTCTGCATATGCTATATTGAAGCATTCTGACACTTTGACTTGTGTCTCCTAGCCAAACCCTTGCCGTTGTGTGTACGACGTGTGACTGTCGTCACCGTCTGACTAGGCACTGACGCCCGGTCAGCGGCTGTGTTGCTAGGAAGCTTCTACGCACTTTCTCTGTTGTCACCAAATTCACGTAAAAAAACATTTCATGGCTGATTTGGGCCATTTCAGTGTCAATAGATGGCATCGTTTTATCAATTTATCAGATTCGGAGTACTCCTTAGCTAAGCTTCAAATCGATGGCATGCTTTCCTCCTTTGACGTAGATCGTAGTGCACACATAATAAAAGTACAATGGTAGGTGCGATGGGCTGATCCGATTTGTTATGAAAAGGTGAAGATGATTGAAAATCTACCAAATGAGGAATAAGGAACTTGAAAGACCACATCTAGGTGCTCTCATCCGTACTTCATCTTAAGAGTGCGACGATGATCAATTTAATATTATGATACAAAAATGTGACCTGTTTGTTTTTCATCGAAATATTTTGGGAACGTTATTACTTCTCCAGGCTAAGCAACGTTGGACACCAATAATAGCGAATCGGCTGAATCGGGGCCGGGGTTGTCACCCCTCATCAGGGAATGCCGGAATGTCAGTAAAGCAACGCTCGAAATTCCGTTTCACTACCATGACGTTGTCTATGTTGACTCGGCCGCCTGGAGTCTATCCGGACGCAGTTGTGTGGTTTGGCCGCACTGCTGTACCCCAGCTGGGGGGTACATGTACGTCGAACATTTTGCATTTCTCACTTGAAAAAAAAACCGAGAAGCATTTTCTTCGAACAACCCGACAATACATTCACCTTTTTCCGCAGTCGTTCGCCTACTCATTGGTTCACAAACCCTGCAGCATTGATTTTTCTAATCAGTATTGAAGTCCAGACCATCGAAATCTTTTACAGAAAAAGTTGGAAAAGAACACTCCGAGTGGATTTTTGTGGCTCTCCCACAGCAGCAACTGGCTTTTCCTTCCCGCGTGAATGTGTATCGTTGCTGTGGCCGTGGCTGGCGCAGCAGACCCTCTCGACCAAGCGAGCACTGGCCGCAGCCTCCGCCGGTGCTGCTGCTGCTGCTTCTCGCGACGGCGTCAGGGGCGCTGGTCCGCATCTGTCGAGCGGACCAGGCGAACATCCGGGCTCACTGGAACCATATGGTTCTTTTCTTCCCGTAAGTCTGCGCTCTTCTCGTTCATCTTACATCGCTTCACGCCTCGGACGACCCCTCGTTTGCGACGTGGAACCGAGTCTGAACACACCGCCAGTTGGTACAGCGGGTTCAGCACTACCGACAGCCGTTGAACTCAGTGAGCGCCTGCACCGACGACTGATCCGAAGCCATAGGTCAGTGTCCCATCTTCGATCCCATACAATCTCCAGGCTACACCACCCGGGCAACGATACTCGAACCCTTCCAATCCACCGCCAACAGCAGCGGCATTAGCAGCAGCCGCCGCCGCCATGGTGCTGGCGAAGGTGCAGGCGAAGTTCAAGGAGATCGATGAGAAAGTGAAGAAATGGGTGGCAGCCCAACCGCCGGCCATAGAGGTGGCGGTGGTGACGTTCGCGTCGGCGCTGCAGGGCGGCGCCATCGGTGGGCTCATGGGTACCTTCACGTCGGACATGGCGGGCCAGATGCCGACACCGCCCACCGGACCGGGCGGAGCAGCGCTCACTCCGGAGGCGGCGGCCACCATGCGGC
>SZWC01001235.1:22602-47031 GCA_023375785.1 Penium margaritaceum | reverse complement strand
ATGCGGGATGCTGTAGATGCTCACAACAGAGCATGGACCTCGCCATGCATCTCCCATGGCGTCGCGTCAGGTCGAGGTCCACACAACACTCCCCCTGGGCAGATGAACCTGGCAGCGATGTCCTCGATGGAGATGTTGATGTCGTAGCGGAACAGATCCTGGGCGATGAGTCATGTGGTGTATCCATCATGTACAGACAGCTCCCCTTGTCACCTGTGAGTCGACTCCCTCCCTCAAAGACGAAGTGGTGTCTCCGGCTACAACTCCTCACATGAATCTGCATCACCTGGGGTATACCAGTCCTGGCGTGACTCCCAAGGGTCCCAACTCACAGTCTTTCCTGCCTCCGCACTGCCGCGATGCATCTGTGTACGATGGAGGAACGTGAATGGGCGAGCAGCATGCGTGCGTGGATGAAGTGGCGGAGCTGGCCTCCGATACGGGATAGCAAACCCTAAGATACAAGGGTGTACTGCCAGCATAGGAGAGCTGGAGTGACGAACCGGATCACCACTCGTGGATGAAGATGAAGATGGGGCAGGTGAGTTGGGTGGATGAAGGTGCGTGACGGCGGCAGAAGAGGAAGGAAGAGCGATGATGGGGTCGACAGGAGCCAGGATGGCGGAAGTCCAAGGCACGCTTACCTCTCCTATGACAATGTCTCCAACAGACGTCATACTCGGAGCTCGTACAAGATCATCCCGGGGTATAGGTGTGCCAGATGCCGCTGGCGGAAGGCTCCTGCCAGTAGCAGTGATGCTGCTCTCCTCTGAGAATCGCTCACGCGCTGCCATCATCTCGTGCTGTAGCATGACTACACGCTCCTGCAGATCAGCATAATCTACCTCGGACATGTCGAGGTGGCCTATGTCGACCTGGTGTAGGATAAACTCTGCCTCACTGGATGCTGCACATGCAGACTACACAACTCGTGAGTACTGCGCCATCTGCATCTCTGCTGCTAAAGACGATGGAACTGGTGGTGCTGCATCCTCTTGGGGGTCAACCAAGCGTGCAATCTGCTGAGACGCTGGAACATCATATGCAACTGCAGGTGTCGCATCCACATCACAACTCGTGTCTGTCAAACGAGGAGTGAGCGGTTGCATGCCGAGAGAGAAGGAGAAGGATGAGTCGTCAGAGTCCGTGGAGCATGTAGAAATGTCGTCCGTGCAGGTACTACCACTCTTAGTGTCCATGTGATCAGCTAGGTCACCAGCAGGTGAACACGAAGGGGCAGAACTCAGTTCCAGCGAACGAGGTGACTCCATCTGCGTGTAGGGATCTGCACCACTGTCCTCAACTGCCGCCGTAGTGGACACAGGTGTACAGGGCTCCGGCTCAGCAATGTCCATCAAGGCGACCAACAAGCGCAGCTGGCGCCCGCGCACTGTCTCGCTAGGAACGCTGGTCGCTACCACCTGCTCGATGATAGAGTAAGGACCATCATCTGACTCCTTCATGTATGTCGCTACTCTGTCGTGGGTACGGGAATCCGAAGACTGTGGGAACATGGACGACTCCTCACGCTGAAACTGGTCCTCATGTACCGTAGATGAGACGGTAGAGCCTGCTGTGTCTGCTACAGCATGTCCCAGCGATGTCTCTAAGAATTGCTGCTCTCAAGAATGCCTCAACCTCCAAATGACCAACCGGCTGACTCTGCTCATGCACTGCGACTACTATCGTACTGGTGTGAATCTCTTGCGCCAACGCCCCCGGAGATCCGTGTGGGGCATCCTGATCCGTACAAGACTGTTGTGCCACGACCAGGCCGCTACTGGTCGGAGTCGAGAGTGGCATCGCCAAGGCACGCAGGACCTGCACTCCTCCTGATGCAACCTGCTACTGCAGAATGTCCGACTGCTGCCCCAGCATAGATGTCGACCTCAATGACATGCACGTCCCAAGTACCCCAACATCCGCTGAACTGGTGTGAGTCTGCTGCACGCTCTCCCCAAAAGTATGATGGATGCATCTCGATCCGCACGAGACTCCTGTGCTACCCCTGGACCTCCAGCGGTCGGAGCCGCGAGTGGTACCGTCCAAGGACGCCGTGTTTGCGCTCCTCTTGATGTCACCTGCTGTTGTGGAAGATCTAGATCCAACCTGGAGGATGAAAAGCATCTCTCAACCATGAACGCCATGTCAGCGTCAGAATCCACGCCAGGTGCTGTCTCCGTATCATTAGAATCTGCCTGAGCTGACGCTCCGGCAGCACTGCCCGGCGCGAGTGCGAATCCTATCGCTACGACCACATCAGGCAATGCGCGGTGACCACACTCCTCCTCGACTGGTACAGCAACGGAGGCCGAGGAGGTAGAGAATGTATCAACACCGGCGCGAGCACGCCGTGCGGAGTGCTAACGCTGACGTCGCAGAGTCACTCGACTGGAACGACTGCATTGAGGTATGTCATCGCGAGATGGCGTCGTGGTCGTAGAGTGAAGGATCGACAGGATGGTAGCAGCCTGAGACTCGCTGGCAGGTGGAGCTAAAGGTACACCATCTGATGAGGAAGGAGGAGAGGATGGAGGAGATGTGATCAAAGAGGTCGTTGAAAAACGAGTAGCAGAAGCACGCTCGGTGACGACGAGGTCACAAAGCCGCTGCACTGTCTGCCGGAGGCCGTAGATCTCAGCGAATATGCTCGCCAGAGGTCTAGGTATGGGATCTACCAAGGCCGGCAGATCCATGTGCTGTGGAGGACGCATGGTTGGATGAGGCTGTAACCAAGGTGGATGCCAGCCGGGAGGGCGCGTCTAACAGCGACGCCAACCATGACGTCCATCATCATAGTAGTAGCAGGCGAACGCGCAGGGCGCTCGCTCAGATATCCGCGCACTCATCTCGTGTGCTGGATGATTGATAGGTACCAAGGGCACCTACTCCCGGTGGTAAACACCAAGCCACGGGAGATAATGGGGCCAATAGGTATTGTCACTCCAGGAGATCACGACGTCCGGGTCAGCAAACGTGACCAGACGCGACGAGCTACACTACCGCAGCACACCCCAGGACTAGAGTTTGACAAACTGCGGCCACTAATGCTGCTACCACTAATTGAGCAAAGACGGCTCCAAGACGAGAAGGGGTGGCGGCTGCAGGTGTGGCTGCTCCTCCAAGATGTAAGCGACCCAGCCCTCGGAGATGGACAGACTCGAATCCGGCGTCCATCACTCAGAGTACACTACGCATACCAATCCACGGGCCCCAGGGAGACGCCGGTCCGCGACACGTGTTGAAGTGGAGATCGCTGCCGACGACAATCCGCTCTCGGCTTTGAAGGCAAAAGTGCAAGCTCTTGCGCAGCCGCCGCACTAAGTAGTCGTCGACACTCCATCGCCTGATGCTGCTATTGCGGCTATGAAGCTGCGGCTGCTGCGGCGGTGGTAGTTGGAAGAGTACCTTTTTCTTTTCTTGGTCGTGTTTCACTAGCCGTCAGCCCCCCCCCCTTTTTTCCCTCTTCTCTTTCTTGTCCTCGGCCACCCCCGCCTTTCTTTTCTCTCTTTTCAATCTTTTTCAGGCGTACCCCTTTTTGTAGTTTTTGTTACTCCCCCCTCCTTTTCTCGATTGCCCCTCAGGTGGGCGAACAGAGAAAACAAGGAAAGGGGGGGGGCGTCCGGCCTGTCCGGCCCTCCCACCCGTACACGCTCGCTCGCTCGCTCGCTAAGCGAGCGAGTGAGCGAGTGAGCGAGTGGCCGCCGAGGGGGGGGGGTCCGCCCCTCTCCACCGTCGGCTCCTCCATCGGTTGGCCGACGGGGCCGACGGGCCCCTCCGAGGGGCCCCTCGGAGGGGTACGACGGGGCCCTCCGAGGGCCTCCTCTAAAGGAGGGGAAGGGTGGGGGACGAAAGGGGCCAAAGGGCTCCCCCCCCTCGGAGAGGTCCCCTGATGGGGGACGAGGGGGCCCCTCCGAGGGGACGGGGGCCCTCACAGGAGGGCTACGAGGCCCTCCAGCAGCAGCAGCTGCAACGACGGGTGCAACTGCTGCGATTGCTGTTGCTGCTACTGCTCCTTGATGCTGCCGCAGCTGTTGCTTCTGTTTTTTTGTTGTTGTTTCCTTTCGCTCTGCACGCTTCTGCTGCTACTACTGTAGTTGCTGCTGTTGCTACTACTGCTATTGCTGCTGCTACTACTGCTGCTAAAGCTGTTGCTGCTACTGCTTCTGCTACTGTTGTGTCGTTGCTTGCTGTTGCACGCTTCTGCTTCTGCTCGCTGCTGTTGCTCGATGCTGCCTCAGCTGCAAGCTGCTACTACGTCGCTGCTGCTCGTGCACGCTGATGCTGCCAACGCGTGCTACTACTGCTGCTACTGTTGCTGTTGCTGCTTCTCACTGCCCTGGTGACGTTCACGTGCAGTCGCTTTGCGCTCCCTCACGCTGCTGTCGGCATGGCGCCATATGGCGCGTTCTCTTAGCGTTCCGCCCACTACTACTGCTTCTGCTGCTCACACGCCCCCCTGCACTCTGATACCAAATTGGAAATAATCTTAGGGCATGCAGGTCCATGCAAAAACAAACATGAGCTCTGTGTGTGAGTGCGATGCAAGACGGCAAGAATTTGGCTAAGTCTGGAATGCTGAATGTAAAGAACAAGGAGGAAGTACAAATGAGCCCCTAGCGGGCTTAAGTAGGGGCGTCGGCAGCTAGCCGCACCGGGCCGCGTCACCCCCGCTGAGCCCAAACTGGTCAGCGGGGAGAACACACTGCGTACACCACGATAACAACAACGGTGGTCTCCTCGAGGCACCGGAACAGCTCTCCGAGTACCCGGGTCTCGACCACGGAGAATATAGGAATAGTGCCAGAAAATCTCAGAATCAGCGTCTAGACACCACACACGGCTTTCCGAACATCGGAAGCCCCACAACAGCCACCGGGTCTCCTCGTCGCACCGGTATAGTCCACCGGGTGCGCGGGTCTCAACCCATCGAGAAAACTCTCCTAGCTCCTAACAAGCCCACAGAGCTACCGGAACGCATCAACTGCGTCTTGCAGGCGATGTCGTGCGTGCTGGAGAAGTATCGAGACACCCCGAAGGTCTGTCGTGTCGTCACGCTCTCCTCCACCATATACCCCAGATGTGGGTATATCGGTAAACTAGCAGTGTCGGTCGTGACGGGTGGAAGCCACACAAACCAACAGTTTTGTGCGTGAATGATGCATGCAATCGTGCTCAGCAATCGCCTTAGTGCTCTGATTGTCCCAGCGCAACGTGATGCAACGAATGGGTACGCGAAGGTGCTGCAGCAAGCGAGAAAGCAAGACACTCTTACACGTGCCTGGGCCAAGTGCAACATACTTAGCCTCACTGGAGCTCTCCGCAACACAACCCTGTTTGCCAGTTTTCCATAAGATAGCAGTCCGACCCACTAGAAAGATGTAGCCTGTGCAGAAGAAAAAGCTAGGCAATAGGTTGGGGCAGCAGCGTTGTTGATGCAGCGTGCCGACTTCCACGCTCGTTGCTTAGGTCTGCTGCCCCCTCAGTCTGCTGCTCTAGAGTCTAAGTCTGGAAGCTCGAGGTTTGTTACTCAGAAACGTGCGCGCCAGTGTCAGCGCCAGAAAGCAGTTGAAAACTGAAAGTGACTGATTAAGAATAAAGAAAAAGCAACAATGGGATACTCCTCCAAGTTCTAGCTCCCTCCCCCCCAGGCTCTGTAGAACTTGTTACTCGGCTAATCAGCCAATCAGAAAACATTCCTAGACCTATTTTGTAGTAGTCAGGGTTTTCTCGATGAGCCCTGCCTGACGGCCGAGAGCCCAAAACCTGGGCGTCGTCTGTTTTGCCTGAAAACTTGACCACACCAAAACACCAACGCTCCAAACGCAGTCTTGGGTCAGAATCAGCTAGAAAAATAGCGGCAAAGAGTTATGGATGCCTAAATCCAGGCAGTGCCTACGATGGTCCGTGATGCCAAACAGTGCCACGCAGCAAAAGACATGGACCCTAGGCAGAGCATGACATTGCAGACGCAACGATACAGTCACATCCAGCGCCTGACGCATGGAGACAGCATCTGCGGCGGCAGTGACCGCCGGCGGCCCGACCGTCGAGGAGGCCTGCTGATGGAGCTGAGCATGTCGTCGTAGAGTAAAGGTGTTAAATCGAGATCAAGACCAGTCTCGATCTCGATTGTCTCGATTTTGTCTCGTCTTGTTGTCTCGTACCGCAAGACACGAGACAATCTCGAATTGTCTCGCGCGAGACGAGACGAGACAGAGACACGTCACATGTCATGCGAGTTCGAGACAAGAATCTTGTCTCGTAGTGTGATTCTTGCTTTTTTTTTCTCTAGACCTTCCACGTGTGCCAAGGACGCGACCCACACTGTTTGGAAACGATCGCGGAGGGTCAACATTAACATTACAAAACATGACGAAGTTATTCTTTCCCAAACAAACCAATGAATTTCTGAGTCTTCCAGTAGGTTCGACTAGTAAACTGTTCTTTCCACATCATTGACAATAGTCTTTTTGTTCCTCGTATGATGTTTTCATCTCCACGTGAGCTGGTTGCACATGTCCGGGCGCCGGCAAGTCGTGGAACTGTGTCGTGTCCAGTGGTCGAGACGTATCAACTGTTAGGCGAAGTAGCAAAAGAGGTACGTTTTAACTTTGGAATATCGGTTTTGAGTTATGAACTTAGTAGTTTGCTCAAGAAAATGTTTTCAGTTAAGTTCTTTTTGAAAACGTTCCTCGTAGTCATATTGCAGTGGTCGCGAAGTGGGCGCGTTCTTACAGCTCGTCGCGTCATTTCCCTTGCCCCTCGCAATGGTGCAAAAGCGAGATTTTTAAGGACGTGAGCAAGACCGAGACGAGACCGAGACAAGCCTGATGCAAATCAGTACGAGACCGAGATTTTCTCGTCCTTTGTACCCAGTACGAGACATCTCGTACCGAAGTGAGAAAAAATGAGTTTGAGATCAAGACATCTTGTCTCGATCTCGATTTAATAGGCCTACCATGGAGAGGACGCTCCAGGAAACTACAAGTAGGTTTCAGCCTCCGTCGGCTACACCGGATGACACTCCAACAGCGTCGAATGTTGTCGTCAATCATCTGCATGCCGATGTACACAAGCCGGGAGCACACAACAGAGCACAATGACGATGCGCAAAGACCAACACTCCCCCATCAGTCACAAACATAGTGCACATGGACGGGCAGAGACACAGTCAACAGTCAGACTCTCCAGAGAATGCAGAGACGTAAGCAGTGACATAGAGAGCAACTCACAAACGCACACAGACCGAACTGACAACCTTCTTGTAGGAGTCGCGCTTCAATGCCTTGGTCAAGAAGTCAGTCAGCTGCCGTGCTGTCTCAACCCAGACAATGTTGAGGCCGCCGTCATACAACAACGAACGCACATAGTGATACTCAACGTTGATGTACTTTGTGCGTGTGTGATGCACGCCGTCATTGTTGGTGAGGGTCATGGCACTCTCATTGTCACAATGCAACGTGGAGGATGAGACGGACTGACGCAACTTAGACAACATAGGATGCAACCACACACTCTCACACGCGCCTCAACCAAGGCCCACGTACTCAGCCTCAGCAATGTTGCATGCAATGCACCCCTGCTTGCCACTGCGCCAGTACAGAGCCATGCCACCGACCTATAGTATCATCCGTAGCAGCTGGTGCCCCCGTTCCCTTCACCAAGATATTCCTCCCTCTATCTGGGTTCAGGCATCATCACTCTGCATTCAGACTACAAATCCACGAAGTGCATCTTGCCTTGAGCGCAATCAATGCACTCTATGGGGCATGGGAGAGGGAAAGTCTCCGGGTCAAGGCCCTTGGCCGGTTGGGTGCGGAGCATGCGATCTACAGCAACAGAGTGGATGTGGCAAATGTGGCGGTGCAAGAGGCGGGTGTGTTGTGGAGAGAGCGGGCTGGTGACAAACACATGGCATGTGGCAGCCGACGAGGAGGGGACGCAAGGAGGGGAGGATAGACAAGGTATGGGCCACAGGTTGCCACGGGCGGTGGCTTGCAGAACAACAAGACCGGATGGACGCAACGACACAGTTCCAACACCACGCGAGTGCACAACGTCCATGCTCATCTAGTCAAGGGCAGTAACTGACAAAAGGCTGAGCTCAAGACCTCGGACAAAGAGGACATCGGTCAAGAAGATATCACTGGCAAGACCACGGAAACGAACGGCGCCAACACGGCGGACAGGTAACACCTGTCCGGAGCCCGTCCGAACCCTGGATACATCTCTATTAGGACCAAGCACACTAATGGCCTCTCAAGAGGCCATCATGTGATGCGTGGCTCCGGAGTCTATAATCTCGGTAGGGTCCTGGACCGGTGTTGCCAGATGACTCACAGTCACATGACAGCAAGCGAGAGACGCGGGCGTGATGGAGCGGGGCACAAACCGAGACTACCAATCATCAAGTCACGCGATGTCGTCACGAAGGGGGGCAAAGGAGATCTCAGAAGATGGCGAGACAGACGAGGAAGTAGGACACGTCTGTAGCTCTAGCTCAGTCATGCTAGGCAATGGGGACGAGCAAGAGGTGACGCAACCCGCACTTCCTTGGGGGGGAGGGCGAGGCAGGCCGAGCTGAAGCACAATGAACTGCTCCAGCTGACGCTCGCGCGTGGACGGCCCGAGAGTGTAGACTGAGTGTGGAGTGATTGCGCCTGAGCCCAGATTGAAGGAGGACTGCCTTGGTGAGGGGAACGGGGGCGCGGACGGCTGTGGATGATACTGCTGAGGAGCTGGCGTTAGCGAGACCGGTGTCACAATGGGAGGAGTGGAGCTACTGGACGGGGTCGAGGCATCAAGGACAGTGACAGCTACGATGGCAAAGGCGAGATGGCGCTCCCGCTGGCGACGCATGGTGGTGGTGACGCGCGCCTCGTCCGGCGGCAGCGGGCACGTGTACCACCCGTGTCCTAGCTGGCCACATTTGTGGCAGACCAAGCCAGTACTGGACTGAGTCGACTGCTACTGCTACTGCTGACCCTTGCCCTTTCTTGTCCCAGCGCTTCTTCTTTCTCGGCGACGAGGAGCTGGTGGAGGTAGCGCCTGTGGGGGAAGCGACAGCCACGAAAGCGATGGCAGGGGAGGCCAGGGCCTCTGTGCGCTGGAGAAGGGACTCCAGGTGAGCTTCCTCAATCTTGAGGTAGAGCTCATATGCCAAGGGCATGAGGGTGCCTTGGGCCGCCATGGTGGAGAGGACGTCCTGGGAGTAGTGGACAGAGACATCTGCGTACACGCCGGTGGCACCGCGCTTGATGGTGAGGAGCGTGGCCAGTGGGGGTGGAGCAGAGGTGGCTAGGCGACGGAGGATATCCTTAGACCGCTGCCAGTATGCGGTGACTATCTTGGTCTCCCCCATGTGCAGGGAGTTGAACTCCCGTAGCGGATGGCTTATCTCAATATCGATGGAGAGGCAATGAGGATGAGTGAGGACGTGCCACGTGGCTGCAAGGTCTTGGGTGCCACCTGTGGTTAAGTCACTGAGAAAAGGCTCTAGGACAAGGCATGAAGCCGGAGGAGCGACGGGGACAAAGGCGCGTACGGTGCGACCGGCGTCATACAGCTGGTTGGCCTGGGTGGAGTCGTACGGGAGGGTGTAGTATGCCCACAGACCCTCACCCTGCGCCCAGATGCGGAAGCTGAGCTCCCAGCTCCGGAACTGCTTGTCGACCTGAAGCAGCAGGGGCGGAGTCTCAAAGTCCTTTTGCCTGCAACTGACGCCCAGGGTGGGGCCAAGGACATCTGTCACTGTGTGCCGCTGGCCCTAAGTCTGCTCCTGCGCTAGGTAATGCGTGGCAGTAGACACAGCGGGATTTCTGTTCCATTCCCGTTGTCTACAAGCTACTATGCTAGAGTGGCGACCTATTGCTGAATGGCAGTTTGGGGGTCTAAGGTGCTGGCAATGACGCCTTTGGGATTTTTCTGCTACTGCCGCTGCTACTACTACTGTTGCTGCTGCTGTTGTTACAACTACTGCTGCTGCTATTCCTGCTCCTGTTGTTACTAATGCTTCTATTACTGCTGCTGCTACTACTACTGCTGCTACTACTACTACAAGAGCCGGCCGCTGGTGCTGCTTGCTACTACTTGTTGTTGCGGCTGTTGCAGCTTGCTGCTACTGTTGCTCGCTACTACTGTTGCTCCCAACTGCTGCTACAGGTGCTTTTACGAGCTGGTGCTGCCGGTCGCCGCTGTTGCTTCCTACTACATGCTACTGCTGCTATGGGCTATTGTTGTTGTCAATTGCTGCTGCTACACGCAACTATTGCTGGCTGTTGCTACCACTGCTCGCTGTTGTTGCCTACCGCTACTGCTGGTGTAGGTTGTTGCTGCTGCTTGCTGGTGCCAGTCAGTGCACCTGGGTGACGTTGCCACGTTCGTCATCGCCCGCAGGTGTTGGACGTGGCCTGCCGCTCACCTCTTCGCGTCACGTGTGGGGGTCAGTGCTGCCGGAAAAAATCCGGCAGCATGTCCCCTGGCCCACTGGCCTTGGGTAAAAATCTGATGCTGCCAGCAGGCGGGTCAATGCTGCCGGAAACAATCCGGCAGCATTTCCCCTGCACTAGCGTGCATGGGGGTCCACGGGCGTTGTATGGCACCTGTACGCCAGTCTTCTACTGCTGCTGTTACGCTCTGGCTCTGATACCAAGAAGGAAAATCTAGGCATCAGGTTGGAGCAGCAGCATTGTTGACGCAGCGTGCTGGCTTCCATGCTCGTTGCTTAAGATTGCTACCCCCTCAGTCTGTTGCTCAAGAGTCTAAGTCTTTAAGCTCTGGGTTTGTTACTCAGAAATGCGCGCGCAAGTGTTAGCGCCAGAAAGCAGCTGAAAACTAAAAGTGACTGATTAGGAATGAACAATAAGCAACAATGGAAAACTCCTCCAAGTTCTAGCTCCTCCCCTAGCTCTGTAGAACTTGTTACTCAGTTAACCAGCTAATCAGAAAACAGTCCTAGACCTATTTTCTGGCACCCAGGGTTTTCACGGTAACCCCCGCACGATGGCCGAGAGCCCAAAACCCGGGCGTCGTCCGTTTTACATGAAAACTGGACCACACCGTCCGGCTACAAACGCAGTCATGCGGTTAGAACCAGCTAAAAAATAGCGGCAAATCGTTATGGATGCCTGAACCGAGGCAGTGCCTACGATGGTCCATGATGCCAAACAGTGCCACGCAACACAAGACATGTACCCTAGGAAGAGCATGACACTGCAGACGCAACGATACAGTCAGATCCAGCGCCTGACTCATGCAGACAGCATCTGCGATGCCAGTGACCGCCGGCGGCTCGACTGCCGAGGAGGCCTGCCGATAGAGTTGAGCACGTCGTTGTGGAGGAAGGCTTGAGCGAACTGCAACGAGGCTTCAACATGCGTCAACTCCACCGGAGAACACTCCAACAGCGTCAAATCTCACTGTCAATCATGTGCACGCCGATATACACAAGCCGGGAGGACACAACAGAGCACAATGAGGATGTGCAAAAACCAACATGTGCGACTACGTGCATCTGCATCATGAGCACATTCACTGTCAGTGTACCCATCAATGACTACCTATAGCACAGTCCGACACATGTAGTGGATAGTGCGTAGTTGACGGCATGCAAAGTGGCCTTAAGGTGTCTGTGACGAGGTTGCTGGGAGAATTGGGCCAGGAAGTTGACCGAGAAGGCCACATCCACTCGGGTGGTGGTTGCTAGGTACATTAGGGATCCAATCACGCTGAGGTTATCGGTGACATCCACAGTGTCCCCCATGTTGTGATTTGTGACGTGCCTGACGACTTGTATGGTTAACTGTGACCACTCGGCCGCGTCCATACCCATGCAAATCCCTGATGCGGACCCAAGTGGTACCGAGGCGTCATCTGGTGGTGGACTACCAGCTTGGAGCTGACTGACGACTGTTACAGAGCTCTGGATGCTGCCTCGGACCTCTTGTGGTTTTGCTGTAGCATGTAGGAGTTTATGTGTGGACTGGTTGTGGGCCTGATTTGCATGTTTTTGCATCGTGTGTCTACCATTTGATGATGGATGCATGCATGTGACCAGTCGTAGCATCCGGCTTGTGATTTTGCACGTCTAGGTTTAGATGGCGTAGCGTTCTGACATGTTTACGCTGAGTTACGGCCAAAACAATGGTTTTGGGCCGGTTTTTGGACAGATCTTGTGTTGCCGGGTGCGACACCCGCCATGCGTCGCGGCAGGTACTTATGCCATGAATCTGTCATTTTTCATTTCTCCCTGCAAATGCTTTTGAAGCATTTTGACACTTTGCCTTGTGTCCCCTATCTAGACTCTTGCCGTTGTGTGTACAACTTGTGACAATCGTCACTGTCTGACCAGGCACTGACGCCTAGTCAGCAGCTATGTCGCTATGAAGCTTCCACACATCTTCTTATGGTATCAGAGTGGTGAGAGAGTTCTCGCCGAGCTGCGCAACAGAGACACAACAGAGCAACAACAGTAATAAGCATCACAACTGCAGCCAATCCAGACAAACCTATCGATGTCACCAGACTACCGGCGACGTCACCCACGTTCAACACGTGCGAGTCCATCAGCAACAGCAGCTAGCGGTAGTAGGCGACACCTACAATAGGCGGCAGCCGCTAACAACTGCTGGCATTGGCACAAGAAGCGGCAATAGTAGTCCACAACGCAACAGGTGGCGACGGGCAGTAGCAGCAACGCAGCATGAGCAGTGCACAGTAGTGCTCCGTAGCGATAGCAGGAAGCAGCCACAGAAGGCTGCGACGGGCAACAGTTTTAGCAACAAGTAGCATCACGTAGCAATGGCAGCATTGAGCAGCAGGAGCAGCAGCTAGCAACAGCAGCAACAGTAGTACGGCAGCAAAAGCGCGCAGCAGTAGTAGCACGCAGCTAAAGCAACACACAACAGCGTCGTGTTGCAATAGCAGCGAGAAGTTGCTTTCACAGGTGTGCAAGCAATTGCGTGGCTGATGTTGCACGTGCGGATGCAACAGCAACAACAGCCGAGCGGAAGCTATTATGGAGCTTCCGTGCAGCTTCCACTCAGCTGCCGCAGACTAGCCACTCAACAGCCACGAGGGTTTTAAAAAAGATGCTGATGTCAGCATTTTCCTTGCTGACGTCATCAGGTCTGTGCTGACATCAGTAAACCCCTGCTGACATCAGCACCTGCCTTCATCAAGTTTTGGGGTCAAAAAGTAAAAAATTGCCAGCGTTTCATCTCCTCGAGAACGGCTGACGGTTGTGTAATCCAACCGGTTTGACGTCCCCATCCATACTGAGCGCCGACATGGCTCCGACCGGTGACAACGGCAAGGGTCCACGAGATCCCCCCTCCTCCTCCTCCTCCTCCTCCTCCTCCTCCTCCGCAAGGGTCATGAGCCCATGCTCGCAGGCCATTACCAATCTGCGGAGTCAGCAAGATGAGATATGTCGTCAGCATCAGTAGCAAACTGACGCCATCCGTGCCCTCATTGACCTTATTCGTGGTCAGTCCACGACCCCACAGCATACATCCGGGGGAGTCAGCGGTGCCATACCTTGAACATAGCAGTCAGCATCTACAGCAAGGAGAAAAGAAGGATAGGACCAGCTTCTCTTCGATCCTCTGGATGAAGACCCTGACATGCCAGGGATGGATGATGACACCCATGAGAGGGAGATTCGCATGCTTCAAGAGCGTCTCCGCCAGCTTTAGACGCGTTCCGATTCCTTGTTCCCACAGATCCGACCCTCACCTGATCCCTACCTTGACAACTTTCCTGGCCCCGTTATCTTCCCCATCTCTCGTTGCTCCCAGCCAGTGCTTGCCCTCCCCACAGAACGTTAACCCAAGGACTTTGAGACACCGCCACCACGCTATGTCAGCGAGGACGGCTTTGACTGCTAGGAGACTCTCTTCCAAGTCTGGACCACTTCAGAGGGGGTATCACCCTACTATCACAGTTTGTACCAGGTTACGGACCACGCACAAGTGCTGACAGCGGCTTGGGTGATGCGCGGACTCCTTTACGCCACGCCGCACAAGACTGTTGTGGCCTTTCGCCCTTTCCTTGGAGAAACCGGCATGGGCGTGGGTGCTTATCCACGTGGGGACTGGGACCTGGCACAGTCCCTGCTTGCTGCAGAGATGCATGCCACCCGTGTGGCTCAGATTCACGCTTTCCACTCCCTTTGTCAGGGACCTGCCGAGTTGGCAGGTGATTATTGGCTGCCTACCATGCGCATCTACATGCGCCTTGGGACTTCATGAGGTACACAACAATGTTGTGTTCGAGCCCTTCTCCACATCCCTTCAACTTCTTCCTTAGGTGCATCAGTTCTTCCTCTAGGTGACTTCCGCTCGCGAGGTAGTTGTGGCCCACCAGGAGAGTTCCCTTACTCCAATGTTCATCGTGTCGCTGCCGACATCCCTCTTGTAGATGACTACTTTATCCTCTAGCACACCCTCCTCTTCCACTTCCACCACGGCTACCCCGACTCAGATGCAGGGTATGGCAATCGCAACACAAGGGAAGAAGGGTAAGAAGAAGCATGGTTTGGTCTAGCAGCAGTCGCAGTAGCAACGGTTCTTGGGCGGTAGCAGTGGACAAACTGTCCACTACTACAACTGTGGAGGCGCTCATCTCTACACCGAGTGCCAGCAGTTGCTTGGCTGGGCGCCGATCACTCGCGGTCTTCAGGCTCCACACACGCGGCGGGCTGCGTTGAGCAGCAAAGCCTCCGGTCGCGTGGCGACCATGACTGCAACAGTTCCCGCTTCCTCACCGACGAGCAGTGGCGACCCACACCCGCGTGACCGCACCATCGCCAAGCTCCATCATCTTTTGACGATTTGCTTTCAAGGATGTTTGAGTGTGTTGTCAGAGCCAGGTGGTTCACAGACTGTTTGTTTGCTTATTCTCATTGCTCATGATGACTCGTGTGGGGGGGCACAGCTTGCATGTGATGATGATGGGCCTCACAGCACTGATTGGATTCATGAGTCGCACCTCTGTACTCTTCGTCGTTCATCCTTACGTGTTGCTCAACGCTTGTATGAGGCTGAGTGTTCCATTGCCCATTGAACAGTGACGTCCTCCGGTTGTGATCTTGGTAGACTTGGATCATCGATTCTAGTACCACTCATCTCATGACTTATCGTCATAGTGACTTTGTTGTTTTCGGTCCTGTTGCGTCTGTTCACTCCGTTTGCACAGGCATTGGTCAGTCCTTGCCGGTCTAGGGTGTTGGGGTTGTGTGCTTTGATGGTCCATCTAGCCCCTGCATCTTTCCATGGTGTACTTTCTACTTGATCTTGAGCTCAACTTGCTTTTTGTGCATGCCCAAACACTTATGGGACTCTCTATGGAGCACAGTGTAGAATCCACGATTGTGACAGCTATTGATACTTGTACCGTTGTTCTTTATGTCTCTATTGTGGATGATCCATATCATGTCTTTCGGCTTTCTCCTCCTTCTTACTCCCCCTTCCCTCCTGCTTGTGTGTTTGCCACTGGCGTTCTGTGTGTTGAGCACCAGCGATTGCTGCATCGTCACCTTTGTCATGTGAGCTCCCACACTGTGTTGAAGCTCATTCAAACACAGCCCGCACTCAGTTTTGACGTGGCTTCTTTTGAGAAGCCGCCCAAGACTGATTGTATGTTTTGCGCTTAGGGTAAGATGCATCATTGCACCTATCCCGACTCCTGTTCTCACGCACTTCGCCCTCTTGAGTTGGTCCATTCAGACCTTCTCGTTCCTCTTCCTATCGAGTCTCTCTTCAATCCGAACAGATATGTCCCGACCCTGACTAATGACTTCACCCGGATGCGGTGGGTCTATAGCGTGCACAAGAAGAGTGATGCCGCTCTCGCAATTCGTCTCTGGCAAGTGATGGCTGAGCGTCAGTCTCGCCACACGCTACATACCACCCGTTCAGATAACGACGGCAAGTTTCTTGGTGAGATGGACAGTTTCTTCGCCGAGCACGAGGTTTTTCACGAGGTCTTTGCTCCTGCTACTCCTCAACAGAACGGTGTCTCTGAGCGCTGGAAGCGCACCATGGAGGATGTGGCTTGCGCTATGCGGTCTGAGTGCGGTCTCTTGGAGTCCTTCGTTTTGGAAGGATTTGCCTACATGACGTGGGTCTAGAACCGCCTCGCGCACGGTCCCTTTTAGACCACGTTACACCGTTCGAGCTCTGGTTTGGCCACCGTGCTGACTTACGTCTCGCTTGTGTTTGGGGATCCTTGGCTTCTGTGTGGTACACCAAGGACCAGCAAGGGTCCAAGGTCTCACCGCGAGGTCGCTTGTGTGCCTTTGTAGGCATCTCCCCGCGGTCAAAGTCGTGGTGTTTCTAGGACCCTGCCGGTTGTCGCAACGTTGATTCCCGCAACGCGCTCTTCTTTGAGTCTCTCACCAACCGTGATTTGATCTTGATCACGTCGCTGTCTGTCGTGTACGTTCTTACGTGTGATGCTTCTTGACGGATGGGGGAGTCTAGGCCTGCGAGCACCTCTCGCCTGGCTGTTGTGTCCGTTCGAGCCCCTTCCACTTCTCGGTCTCTGGCTCTTGACCCAGCGATCATCGTTGTCGACCCAAAGATCTCTCCAGTACAATGGGCTTCTACCCTTGTTCCCTCGCACCCCATAGGTACCCATAACTCTGTTCCTGTGTCCGCCAGTATTCCTGCCTCTTTGTGTGGTCCTGCCTCAACTCATGCTCCTACTGTCACACCCAGTCCTGTGTCTCCCACACACGCATCTCCTCACACTGTATCAACTGCTCCTTTGCCTCAGCCCTCACCAGTTGTGGTCATGCCTGTCTCTAAGCCTGAGGTGAGTCCCTTGAGCCCAGGTTACTCGCGTGAGCCCACGGATAGACTTCGACGATTGGTCTCCGGAGTAAAGCGAGTGTCAGGCCCAGTACCCAAGCCCTCCACTCGCAGCATCGCAAGTGGTGATCCCGGCACAAAGGCCCTAGGCCTAAGTGTCCTCACTGATCATATAGAGGTACATCCACTGTGCCCTGTAGGGCACGATCCGCCACTCGCGAGTTACGGCCAAAACAATGGTTTTGGACGGGTTATAGGACAGATCTTGTGCTACCGCATGAGACACCGACCGTGCGTTGCGGCAGGTAATGATGCCATGGATCTGTCATTTCTCATTTCTCTCTGCAAATGCTATTTAAGCATTCTGACAATTTGACTTGTGTCCCCTAGCCAGACTCTTGCCGTTGTATGTACGACTTGTGACTGTCATCGCCGTTTGACCACGCATTGGCGCCTAGTCAACGGCTGTGTCGCTAGGAAGCTTCCACACATCTTCTTACCCTCGTTGATTTGTGTTAAGTGAATTCAGCAGGTGTTGCTCAGCTGGAATCATCGGTGTGGACGCAGTGGGGGTGTCAGCGAGCAAGGAGGAGAAGCGCCCCTCCAGGCTGCGGATGTATGCGGCCTGGTGCATGTGTAGCGTCCTGCGTTGGCAATCACACATGAGCTCCATGCCAAGAAACACACAAGTTGGACTCCAGCAGAGTCTTCACTGACTGCACGGCTATAGGACTAGGCGATGCGATGAGGAGATCATCCACATAGACTAAGGTGGCTACAAGGAGCTGCGAAGGTACACTTAAAAAGAGTGTTGGATCGACAGTGCTATGACGGTAGCTACCCTTCTCCGGAGTGGAAGCGATCTCCAAATTCCAGCAGTGCAAAGACTGCTTGAGCCCATATAGTGCTTTGCGTAGCCACCAGACCTTGTTCGTCCCGTCTGTGAAGCCTGGGGCCTGCACCATGTAGATCTCCTCATTGATGCGTCTGTGCAAGAAGGCATTGTTGACGTCCATCTACTCTAGATCCCATTCGTGGTGGACAACCAGGCTCAAGAGAGCTTGGGCCGTGGTGTGTCGTCCAACAGGGGCAACCGTCTTATCAAATTCAATGCCTGGGATTTGGAAGAATCCCTTGGCGGTATGTCAAGCATTATACCTGTCAATCGTGCCATCAAGCTTCAGTTTGCGCCGAATTTTCCAACGGGCCGAGACTGCCTTGAGACCTAGTGGGAGCTTAACAAGTTCAAACACCTCATGTTTGCTCAAGGCCATGAGCTCCTCCTGCATGGCCTTCTCCCACAAATCAGCATGAGCTGCCTCTCTAGCCTGACGGACAGTGGTAGGCTCTGCTGGGAGTGAGGAAAGGCCGCTTGCTGTAAAGCAAGCGGCGACGTATCCAACAACGGAGGCATCCAAGGCATTGTGGAACTCATTAGCAACAAGTGCACTACCCAATGCTGAGTTAGGGTAAACTACGTTGACAGTGAGTCCAAGTGCATCAAGTCCAGTGGTCCTGGCAGCCGAGCCAGCTCCTGTGGAGGATATACTGGAGCGAGTACAACACCGAGAGGTCTGTGAGGACTGCAAGAATGACAGTTGTGGGAGAGAACAGAGTCTCTCATCCCGAGTGTACTGCTCTAGTACGATTTGAGGAGCATCAGTAATTGGGGGAGAGATGGTCTCACTGTCAACCATAGGTGGTTGTGGGAGAGGCGGTGAAGAGGAATCAGGGACATCATGTGGAGGAGACTGAGATTGTACCGGAGTGTCGTCGGATAGTGGTGGGACACTGACAGGTGCTGAAGTGGACTCAGACGATGTAGAAGGGGAAGATGCTGGAGAAAGACCAGATGGGGATGCAGTCGGGGTGCTGAGACGTGTGTCACTGGTGGACGACGTAGGAGCAGACGGAGGAGAGGAAGAGGGAGCCGAGCTTGAGGGAGGCGCTCCAGCTAGACCAGAGGCTAGAACAGGCCCACCCCCCCCAAGCTGACAAAGCGCAGACGAAAAAGAGGAGGGAGAAACATGAGACAAGTCGTGAGGAAAGACGTCCTCAAAGAACAGGGCATCACGTGACTCGACAACATTGGCACGATTGGGCCCCTAGAAGCCCTAGGCTTTGGACATGGCCGAGACCCCGAGGAAATTGCACAAGCGAGCGCGCAGACTGAGTGTGTTGTTGCGCATGTCCTCAAGAAGCTAGACTGAAGCAATGTAGTCCCAGACACAAGCAAGGCAAAGGTCTGCGCAGCGACAAAAAAAAATTCAAACGGTGTGACATGACAGGGTAGGGGGCGGTGAGGAACACGGTTCCAGACCCACATCATGTAGGACATGGCTTCAAAAGAGAACAGAGGGGGAAGGTCAAATGTAGTGAGAAGGGTACGCACACCATCAACAAGAGTTTTGTTCTAACGCTTAAATACGCCATTTTGTTGGGGCATGTAGGGGGCTGTGGTTTCAATACTCACACTACAAGACGATATAAAGCGAGAATTTTGACCGATGAATTCTCCCCCACGGTCAAAATGAAAGACTAAAAAACGACGACCACAAGCGAGTTCTGCCTGGGGAAGCCACGATTTGAGAGTAGGGTAAATGTCACTTTTTTGCTTGAGAGCAAAGACCAAACACATGCGGGAGAAGTCGTCAATGAGAAAGAGCACGTAGCGACCAACCCCCCAAAGAACCTCATGAGGTAGAGGCCCCATGACATCAGCATGCAATAGGTCAAAAGGATGAGAGGTGCGAGACTCAGAGGTGGAGAAGGGAGACCTATGCATTTTACCTTGTACACACGCAAGGCATTCAAGGGGGCAAGGGACAGGGAATGTGGCAGCATGAAGACCATTAGCAGGGAGCACGCAAAGAAGGGTGTCAATGGATGCAGTGTGAATGTGGCACAAGCGGCGATGTAACAACTGAGAATGCGCAGGGAAGAGGGAGTGGGCAACATGCACGTGAGCAACATTGGCTGGAGCCAGCGCGAAGGTGGGAACGCATAAAAGGCAGTTGCAGTGGGTGCCCTGAAGTAGAACGTGGCCAGACGTGCGATGGGAGACAAAGGCAATACCACAACAGGAAGAGAAGTCCATGCCCTGGTCGTCGAGCGTTGTGACAGAGGGTAGACTTAGCTCAAGCGATAGAACGTACAGAATGTCTAGCAATAACAGCTCCCCCCCCAGGGCCAACAAAGCGCACAATGCCAATGCCCTAAACAGGGAGCAGCTGACCGAAGCATGTGCAAACAAAACACACGGAACCAACTGGGTTGACAGAAACAAAAGACGCGTGCGACAAGGTCATATGGTAGGTGGGTCCAGAATGAGGGATCCAGAAGCCACCCAATGCACGAACATTGGCGGGATCATGGTTGACGGTGGCAATGGCTGCACACGGGGAGAAGCACTGACCACACGCAGCAAGAAAGTGGGGCAAACGGATGGAGTGTCACTCTTCAATCCACGGAACATCAACAGGGGGACACCCGAGAATATGACCAGCAAGCGGACCATGCAACCCCCCATCAACAACACACGTAAGAGGCTCTAACCCAGAGCGCTCACCATCACCTCCCTGATCATGAAGGTGGCGCTGGTGAACGATGTGAAAAAGGGCAGCGTCCAACTGTCTCTTGTCCTCGGGCGGGTCAGGAGAAATGACAACGCTGGAGGAGGGACGACGAGGCCCGTAAGGTGAAGACACCCAGGTCGGAGGAGTGTAGGCACCGGATGGTGGACCGTTGAAGACCGGCCCGCCATAACCCGTGGGCCAATCCCAGGGAAAAGGAAAGGGAGGCAGAGCCGTAGCTGTGTTGTAGACGGCGGCCTCAGTGGTGACGGGGGAGCCGCGGCTTGGTGGAGATTGTGAGGGAGCAGCCCGAGAGGTATTCCCGGATCCCCCGGAGGACTGCGTCCAGTGTGCACACATGGCAGAGGCCAGGCACTCATTTTTTGGAGGTGACGGAAACTTTGGTGTCCAATGACCGACACAGCCATAGTTCTAGTACATGACAATGCTAGGAGTGGCAGAAGAAAATGAGGTGCCGTTGTTGCTGCTGCTGGCCCCCTTCCCCTTACCGCAATCCGACTGACTTTCGGAGCCAAAAGCAATGGAGCCTTTGCCCCGACCTCGACCACGACGACCTCCTCCACCCCTTTGGTGAGGAAGGGACGTGGCAGGAGAGGAGGGTGTGGAGGAAGATGTGGAGGAGGGTAATTTAGAAGGGGGCACTGTGGTGGCAGCTGTAACAACTCCACGATTGATGCGTTTGTTCTAGAGAGCACTCCACCAGACAGTGAGGTGCTGGGAGATGAACTCCCAGAGAGCACCTATGACTGGGGAGATTCAGTAGGCACAAGATCAGCAGCAAGGCGCTCAAGCTTTGAAGCTTTCACCTCCCTAAAGATGTCAGAGAGCTCCGGGATGAGGCTGTTTACGATGGAAAGAACAGTATGAAGCTTTCCAGGTGCTGCCTTGTCGAGGTCTTCCAAGAAATACAGACTACGGGCCCAATAGGCATCCACTATTTTGTCAGCACGCATGGAGAGTGTGCTGAACTGGATGGTAAGGACACTTTATGCGGAGTGCTCAGCAACAGTCGTACGATGCTTGATGAGTGCATATGTGCCAACAGGATCAGCAGATGTGCGGCATGCGCTGTCAGCATTGTAGGACACTACCTCATTAGTGAGATCATCGGGCCCAACGCAAATGAGGGCATGGATAGCATGCGCAGAGTCAGCATCAGTGGGCAGAAAATGGGGTTTTGCTGGGGTATTGGGCAAGTGGTAGTACTCCCAAAGCCACTCACCTTGTAACCAAGCACTGAAACGCACCTCTTAGGAAGTAAAGGAGAGGTTAGAGGTGAAGTAAGGTGGTGCTCATTCAAAGTCGGGTTTGCAACGAAAGGGTTGTGTGATGGCCTTAGCAGCAGTTGCACCTGCCGCAAATGCAGCGAGTCAGAGGTGAGAGAGATAGTGATGTTGGATGTGGAAGTGAGAGAGGTAGAGAAGGTAGCAACAATGTCAGTAGTAGTAGAAGCAGTAGGCGCAGAGCATAATGCAAGCTGCAGGTGGTTGAGAACGATGTCGGCGATGTGATCGACAAATGTCTCCTGATCATCCTGCTCAACGCACAGCTTTTCCTATGCAGCACGCTGTGTAGTGAGGGCTGCTTGAAGAGCTATAGACACTTTGTGTAGCTCCTCCTATAGAGCAGCATACTGGTCATCGTCCACTGGCATGGTGAATGGTATATGCTCTCCTCTCTGCATGACAAAGAGCAGAGCATACGCACACCGCCATATGAGAGAAGGAAGAAGAGGGAGAGAAGGGTGCCCAATAAACAAGAGAGAGACACCTCACCAAAGCTAACGAGGGAGGCAAAACAAGGGATACAATGCAGTTGTTGCTTAGACTGCAATGACTGCCACAGAGGATGATGCAAAAATGATGAGGTAGGCGACTCTTACAAGAGCTGCACCAGTGAGGGTGGAGACGGTAGCTACAGTTGTGACCAAGATATAGATCTGATGACCGAGAGATGAGTACGCGGATGTAGAGGACACCTGAGAGGTGGAGATCTGGATGGAAACCACAGCACTGGAGAGAGCGATAGCAGCTGAGGCTACTACTGCTACAACATAATCAGCTGCTGCCACAACATACTTGGCTATGTTGACAATTGCGACTGTAAGGGGGCCCTGATCAACAGTTGTGGTGGTGTAGGCCTCAATTGCCCTGCTAGCAAGTGTGCTGGCAGGTGCACGTGCAGCACAATCTGTGGTTGCAAATGTGGACAAGACAACAGAGCTAGAGACTAGGACGGCCTCCAAAATGGTGACGATGTCAGAAGGTCCAGAGGATGCAGCAGGAGCCTGAGATGTAGTGGGAGATGCCTATCAACGTGAGTGTGCCTCTGTTGGCTGTGCTTCAGCGGCTTGCGTGGCTGGTGCCGCCTAGCAAGGGCAGCACGCTGACTCTGCTGTAACGTCCTACGGCCAACGGGGGAGCTTACAGGAGATGAAGGACGACTTTGTTCATGTGGCGGCCCCGTTGCTGGTTTGTTCTTCACTATAGGCAAGTCGGCCGAGGTGGACTGGCAGTAGGCTGCGTACTTGGCGGCATCGGCCAGCACTCTGTGCTCCGTAGGGTCATGATCCTCCCCAGGGTAACATCCCAGGCTATCACAACGATGGCGACGCACCGACACTGCAATCCCAGCCATCTATGCTTCCTCCTTGTGGCTCGCAATCAGCTTGTCGGCGCGTGCGCGTTCACACCAGCCCCTTGGTGACGTGGGGATCCACTCCTTGTCAGGTGGTGAAGCCAGGGTGACGGCTCAAGCGGCTGACGCGTCAAGTGGTGCCCGTCGAGTTGCAAGGTTAAGGGGGCGCGGTGCTGCTGTGCCGAGCATTGAGACCGTGGGATCGCGGCGTAGCTGAGGTCTGAGGCCTAAGTGCCAAGGCACCGAGGGGACAAAGATTTCCGGCGGAGCAAAGCTGCGGTTACGTAGCTCTCAGGTGTCGCTGAGTTGAAATGTTGCAGAGCTGTGGTGCAGAACTGGCCATCTATGGGACTGTTGGGCAATGGTGGGACAAGGCTTGAAGGCCAAGGCACCAGGGTCATGAGGATCTCTGGCTGTGTGGAGCTACGAGGACGAAGCTCTTAGGTGATACCGAGGTGGAAAGCTGTAGAGTTGTGGTGCAGAACTGTGGAGCTGTAGGACTGTGAGGCAGTTGTCGGACAGGCCAAGGCTAGAGTGCCAGGGCGTTGGGCCGACGAAGGGCTCCAGTGGTGTGGAGCTACGGCACTGCAGTGACGCAGCAGGCTGAGGCTAGAATGCCTTGGCTCCTCTGTAATGCCTGGATGAGAAGTGGTGGGATAGGTGGGAACGGAGTCACGGATGAGGAGATGTTCCCAATGAATGTCACTTGTCCCTCTCCACAAGAGGCCCCGGATGGATGGAGCGGAGGGCAATATCCCTCCTGCTTGGATACCAGTAGGTAGTGGCAAGACGCCGATACACACTCACTATCACACAAGCTAAGGATGCACAAAATCCATGGCTAGGACGGTGTGTGAGAATGGTGAGAAACACACACTTAGTAAGTGGTGAGAGAACAAGTATAGAGAGTAAGTAGCTAGCGAGCTCTTAGCACGCAGTTGACCGGGCCACCCACTTGAGCTACTCAAAGTGGGGCCCGGTCGCCACCCCAAGGTTGAACCAAATCGGCCGGCCAAAAGCCACCGTGGTCACTCACACCCCGGAGCGACCGAGCTTGTGGCCCCGTAGGATCAGCAACCCGATGCAAGTGCTACATAACCAGCATAGCATGCAAGTCACATACAACCAAGAATCCACATCGACCACAAGCGTACGTGGAGCATGCATCTCTCAAGTAATCTCTCTCATGTTTTAACCACTCAATGGCCAATCACCAAACGCTGAGAACAGCAAGGAGTTTTTCTAGTAGAATTTGAGCATGGCTGAGCTCACACCAATCTTGCACCCGGCAGGGACGCCAGCGATGCATGGTCCACAGCATTCAATCTGCTCAGTCACCTGCAGTGGTAGTGGTGGTAGATGTATGGAGACAAGAGGTCACTTTC
>SZWC01001234.1:229128-241921 GCA_023375785.1 Penium margaritaceum | reverse complement strand
TATATGTATATGTATATGTATATGTATATGTATATGTATATGCATATGTATATGTATATGTATATGTACACATCTCCTGGGCTTGTTGAAACAATGCCATGGGGAAATTTATTGAATGATATACACAGTGTATTAGGGCTTGTCTAGGGCTACCAGAAACATTTTACTGCTCGTCGATCTGTTTCCGATTGACCCTGATTCCGTCGACCACACCGGAAGAACAGTGGCTGCGCACACAGCTCCTGGACTTGGTGAAAAAATGACATGGGGAAATTTGTTGAATGAAATCCATAGTGTGTTAGGGCTTGTCTAGGGCTACTTGAAACATTTTACGGCTCGTCGATCTGTTTCCGATTGACCCTGATTCCGTCGACCACACCGGAAGAACATATTTTCTTCTTTCCATGTTTTCCATGTTTTCTTATCTCCTTCTATTTATCTTGTCATGACATGAGTCTCTCTTCCTTCCCGTCTCCATGATTCCCCATGGCTTTCTTGACCCCTCCATATAATTATGACCCAAATTTTCTTTATTGTTATAGTTGAGTCGCAGATGCGGCCTCCACCTCCGCGTCCACCTATGCCTGAAGCTCGGTCCCGTGTTCGATGGCCGGCAGATATGCGCATCATTGCGGACAACTCTTCAGGACCAAACGTGCGTTGTCATGTTTGCAATGAAACTGGAAAGAAGTGGAACTTGAAACGTCTTGTTGAGACTTACAAAAATGCGCGAAATCGTTTCCCCCCTCAAGGTTTTGTGAAAGGACGTTGTACACGGGACACTGATGAGGAAACCCTCTTTGTCAGACATGGAGGACTGTGGGTATGCCGAGACAAGGATTGCAAAGGGAGACACAGCACTGCATGTCATCAGCATGATGTTGAATCAAGACTGGAGAATGCTGCTGGATGCATACACTGGTATTGTCGAAGGTAAGTGAAATTAATTTCTTAGCTGTTTCTCATTCTGTATTGGTTGCAACATAAATTCATGTGTTAAACGAAGACATGTCGTTGCATTCAGGTGTGTTGTCATGAAGTTGAAGATATTCGACTTCAAGAGTCTTTTCAAATGTGATGAGGAGAGAGACACGTGGACCGAAGACCCATCTAAGCGAGTGCGTCCTCATTGCAAGCCGAACGTTGGTAAACCACTGCACAAACCTTGTTGTAGTGACATGCCCAAACATCCTAGGGCATCCCCTCCCCCGCCCACACCTCCTCCGCCTTCACCTCCTCCCCCAACACTATTTGAAGCATTTTGTGCTGTGTTGAGGGTTGCTGGGATCCCCATAGGTCCAAACGGCACAGGAAATGGAGCTGTTGGTCAAGGCAATGGAGGAGTGGCAGGAAGCCAGACTTTGAACGATGGGGCCTCTGTTGGTGAAGTACTTCATCAAGAACCTGTCTCCCCACGTGTCGTGGACCCGTCGCCGCAACATCGACCGCCCAGAAGAGGACATCGTCAACCACGTCGTATTGTAAGTTTGAATAAAGTAGAGTGCGTGCTATGTCTTTATACACAAGAGAAGCACTAATAACTACTTTCCTTTGTTGTTAAATTGTAGACACCAAGTGCTGCGCGAATCCGTCTGTTCAAGAACCTCCCCCATTATGTCTTTGAGGAGCGACACTTGCGACAAAGAAAGTTGACAAAGTTAGACAAAGGACAGAAAGTAACAACTGTCTCTCAGAAATTTCTCATGGACCTGGAGAAGTTCAAGGAAGCAAACTTGATTCAGCGAATTGGAACTTCGTATGCATTGTTACCAGACTTTGACCATGAGGCCAAGGAGATCCCCATGCCATGTCTTCACGTACCAAGTCCTCCTGCTCTGTATGCGATGCCTGTGCATGTGTGAAAACAATGGGGTGGAGGAGTTGCATGCACATGCAACAAAGCTCAAAAGGAGGAGTGTGTTCACATGATTTGGGCAAAAGATAACTTGTGTAGACCTCTCACTGACAGTTGCATTGAGCAAGATGTGGTGGTGGAGGTGAATGTGTCACAGAATGAGAATCCTTACTTCTCCATATTTGATGTTGGTGCTTGAAAGAAAGGGGCAAGGGTAGTGGGATGGAGCTTGATGGAGGGAGACATCCAAGGAGAATTCTGTTGTTCATGTGACAACAAAGGTGGAAGATGTGAGAAGCATTTGACTGTTTTACAAGCACAAAGGGATGATTGTGTGGAGTGGATTGTGCCTCCCTTGTTGGAAGAGGAGTGAGCACCACACATTTTGTTGGTGGAAAAGGAGGTACGTGTGTGTTCGACTTGTGAGGAAGTAAGGTGTGTGGAGGAAGGACATGTGCACAAAGAGTGGACAGTATGTCAGTGGCCACGTGTACATTCATTCCAACGGGTGGATGTGCACAAAAGTCTTCATCCCTCAAGGGAAGGAGACATGGGAGATGCGACAAGCCGACGAGTTCGTTTTGAATGCACCAACCCCAATGAAGCCCGAATGTCCATGTGGTCATCAATGGACGAAGGATTCAAGACTTATCAAGCTTCATGACACATCTAATACGTCAAAGTTTGTAAGTTCTGTGAATCAAGGTTTTGTCATTGCCTGGTTGAGGTAGACGTCGACGTAACATGGTCTATGGTATATTTTTGGAATCATTGCAGGTGAACATCAACTTTTACTGCACGGAGTTGTGCAAGTGCATTATGTTTCCTGACGGCAGAGAAGAGGGTGTATTCATCTTTTCTGCGGCAACGGCATTCACCTATGCGGCACTTCTTTGGGTGCTTATCTTTGCTTGCAATGGGACATCACTGTCTTCCATTTATGAGTCATTGACTTTTTTTCTCAAAGGCTACAATGGATCTACAATTTTCATGTAGAACAACGTTGGCAAAGGCGATGCAAGCATTTGTCTGCCTCATACAGGTAGAAGGTCTTGGAACGTATTGAAATCAAAGTAGAACACACCTGAAGATGCTCATATGTGATGGTACAACATTGACCAACCGCAATGGAAACCAAGTTGAACGACCGTACTTCACACAACCTGTTTCGGGCTATGTTGTGCCCAGGAAAGTTCTTCCGAGACGTGTTGTGACAGATGTATCTGTAAGAAGGCTCTTGAGCCTCTTTTCTCATAAGCAAAAGGAAAGAGATGTGCTCCTTCAAAGGGACTACGACATGTTGAAGACCAAACGTCTGGCTTGTGGAGCATCCAACGTGTGGGAGCATGTCCAGTTGGCAACAATGGAGTTTTCCGTCCCTCGTTCGGCAACGAATGAAAAGGTGAGTGATAATGAGGGATATGTATTTGATGAACATTGGCTACAATGATGATGATTTTAAAAGAATAATATACTATCATCATATCTTGGCAGTATTTTATGGCAAACAAGCCGTACGACAACTTTTTGTACACCTTGGGCACATGGGATGTGGACACATGTCTCATCCATGCTGAAGCATACGAAGATTTGAAGACCTTCATGCACACTCCTGAAGACATAACTGTGACAAAGTGGGAGAACGTCATTGACTGCATGCCCATTGTGGCTAAGGTCATTGACCATCACATCAAGACAACACTTGTGCAACATTCCAAGCTCGATCAACGTGTGTGGTCGTTGGCAAGGAAGACTTTGCCGAGTGCACTTTCAAGCGTCCTCCAACAAGTGATGCTTCAGTATGATACGACCGTGATGGTGGTACGTTCATTTACTTGCAAACATTGTTGTTCAAAGTTGACATTACATATTCAAGGCTGAATGTTGAATTAAGGTGTTAAGTTAATGGGATGTTTAATTGCAGGCACGAGAAGACGCTGTTGATGTTGAAGGGCCTGTTCAAGAAGTGAAAACAGCTTGTTACCCGCATTGGGAGGTGCAAAGGATGAGACCACAGTTTTGACATCTTGAGAATGAAGATGGAAAAAATCTACGTGCAAAAGACGACTTGAAGTGTGATGCAAACGATTCTACAAGTGATGAGGCGGGTCATCGCACCACTGGCATCTTCACAGTCATGTGTCCTCATCTCATCATTTATGGATTCCATGTCATGGTCGCTGGTGAATCTCCAAACGATTTTTTCACCACGCTTTTGACACGGTTTGACAAGGACAACCGTCCACAATTCATTTTCTATGACAATGCGTATAAACTGCACACATATTGCCTAGGTCGGTGTCCTCATCTTCGCAAGACAACAAGATTCTTATGTGATCGATTTCACTTCGGTCACATGGAGAATGCGAAGCACACCTGCTCTTCAGCATTCAGCCCAGACATATACAACCACCTCTCAAGTATGTTTTTCTATCGATAATTTTTTGATATTTTCATCGCCATTGTTTCGCGATTTTGTGACACGCTTTTTTGAATGCCGTCTTCAATACAGGAGTGAACACCTCGACAAATGAACAAGTGAATCGTTTCATCCGATGGTTTACGCTCCAAACGCTGATGTATAGGATGGACAACATGATGGAGATGACTCGACTGATCTTTGCTTACTGGAACTTCCGGAAGAACAAGGATAAAATCTACGGATTTATCCCTGATTCTGAAATGGATGAATTTGTGCAGAATACTTGGAATGTTGATCTCCCTCATGATGACTAACTTTTGAAGATATTTAATTTTCAATGATGATTCCCAAGTGATGTGCTGACAAAATGGTAAATGTAAACAAGCACCAATTCTATTGCAACCTGTTGTAAAACAACAATGTACAAACCCTGACATTCTCTGTATATGAATAATTTGTTAACAACATTCCCCTTTTACTCAACCCACAGCTGATGGTTTACTTCACCTTAATATAGCCTAACTGAACACAGCATTCATCTGAGTTGCCTTTCTATAGTTTAGTTACCTCTATTGAAGTTGACTCACCTTCTTTTATTTGCACTTCACAAAACAACTCATTTCAGTTAACAGGTCAACTCAGATTGATTTAACTCAACACAGCTTAGCTAAACATTTTCACTTAGGACTGGGCTTAGCAATTCACTGAGGACTGGGCTTAGCAATTCACTTAGGACTGGACTTAGCGATTCACTTAAGACTGGGCTTAGCAATTCAGCTAAACTGAATTGCTAAAATCAGGTGTGTCACAATATCTCAATTACCTCAACTTATCTCAGCTCAATGCAGCTTCACTCAATTCAACTCAACTGAACTGTTTTGTTTAGCTCAGCTCAGCTGATCTCTACTAAACTCAACTCAACTTAACACAATTAACATAATTTTGATACAGTGAATTCAGTACGTAACAGACGTTAGCAAAATTATGTCAGTAACATTGTAATAACAGATCATTGGATGTACGAAAGAAACATGGCTTCATCTACAAATCATCACATCAAGTACAACATAAAAAATTAGAAATTTCAGCAGACTACTTGCAGCTGTCGATTGAATGTACAAAAGAAACATGGCTACATCTAACAATCACCCCGTCGAAGTATTAATCATCAACGTTTTTCTTCTTCCGCCCTCTCTTTGCAGTCCTTTCGTCATCCAACGGGAACTTCTGACGAGTTCTTGCAGCTATAGGCGTAGGACCGACTTCTTTCTTCCCTGCAGAAGAACAAAATACAGAAGTTATGAACTGATTCATCCCATGAACTATCAAGCTGAAGAACAAGGCAGCTGCTTAGTCAACGTTCTTACTTTTGCCTGGCTGTGCCGCTTCATCAGTGTTTGCTTTCTCAGTTGCCACTGCCACCAGAATTTCAGCAGTTGCCATCACAGCTTCAAACACAGCCTGCACAGAGAAGTATCAGACGTTAGTTGTCTACAAGTTACATGTTAGTTATTCACAAATTAGTTATTAACATATTACAAATTACATGACGAATGAAAGATGCATAATACATGACTTATCTGCTTACCTTCGCGTTCTCCTTGTTATCCGTCCATTAACTTGCCCACTGTCCACTCAGCATAGGATCTGCAGCCAAAAAAATAGCCACTTCCATCAATACATGACCAAAGAGGACAAAACAATTCAGACAAAATTATTGAACATACCTTTGTTCTTGACTTGTCGGCCGCAAGATAGAATGGGCTTCATGCTTGTCGCCCATGCTTTAAAATTCAGAGCCAGCATTTCAAAAGCATGATCCGCGTCTTAGACGATGTCATCCATTTCCTTGAAAGGATCTTCACACAGGTCGAAGGGAATGTTCGCCAATTGCTCATCCGACAACTTCGGTTGTCCTACCCCACATTCAGGGTAGTCGTCCACCGTGACAGTCTCTCTTGGCGCAGCTTCTGATGAAAACATACCTTCAAACACCTGCAGAGAACGTGAAGATTCTTTTTGAATTACAGTTTACAATTGGCAACAAAGATGAACCACGAACAAGATATATACCTTGTCAGGTTGACGCGAAGGTTCACTTCCACCGCCGACACCCGCGTTCGCATCACCACAACCACGATCGATGCCAGATTTGTCCACTCTGTTCTCCCCGCAATCGTTGATTCCAGCACGCCCATTTGCTCCTCCAGATCTATCCAATCCACCATTTCCGTTCATCTGACAGAGCCCATATTCATCCGTATCCACTGTGCCGTTGAGCAAACCAGTCATGTTCAACCCACCAGATCTCAACGTACCATTCTCGTCCACTGTCGGCGACCCACCAAGATCAGTATTCATGTCCAAAACGATGTTCACACCCTGAACATTTACACCAGCTGAATCTGCCACAGTAGACGAAGGCACGTCCGCCGAATCTCCTTCCCCTGTTCCACCTGTCTAGAGACCCTCATCAGAACCAACAAATCCAGGAGGCTCGACAGCCCCGGTAGTCCCGACAGGCCCAGTGTATCCGACAGCCCCACCATTCCCGCCGATCCCAACATCGCCGCCGGTCCTAACAGCCACGTCAGCCCCAACAGCCACATCAGCCTCAACAGCCACGTCAGCCACAACAGCCCCGTCAGCCCCAACAGCCCCGCCGGCCCCAAGAGCCCCGTCGGTCCCAAAAGCCCCGCCAGCCCCACCATTCCCGGCGATCCCAACATCGCCGCCGGTCCTAACAGCCACGTCAGCCCCAACAGCCCCATCAGCCCTAACAGCCCCGCCGGCCCCAAGAGCCCCGTCGGTCCCAAAAGCCCCGCCAGCCCCACCATTCCCGGCGATCCCAACATCGCCGCCGGTCCTAACAGCCACGTCAGCCCCAACAGCCCCATCAGCCCTAACAACCCCGCCGGCCCCAAGAGCCCCGTCGGTCCCAACAGCCCCGCCAGCCCTAACCTTCCCGCCGGCCCCAACAGTCCCGCCGGTCCCAACAGTCCCGCCAGCCCCGACCTTCCCACCGGCACCAACAGTCCTGCCGGTCCCAACAGTCCCGCCAGTCTCAACATCGCCGTCGATCTCAACAACGCCGCCAGTCCCCCCAGCCCCAACTCCAGTCACAGTGGAACCATTTCCACGATATTGTGTGCGTTCCCTTCTCAAAGCTCTTTCAGCTCTTCCAGCCCTTCCAAACGTTCCGGTTTTTGCAGATCTTTGTTTTTCAGTTCTTGCTGTGGCTGTTGTCTCGGCGCTACCAACACTCCCAGAGCTAGCGGCAGCGGCAGCTCTCCTCGTTACGGCGGTACGATTCCGGCGCCAGTAGGATTCGGGCGCATGCACTCCATAATCATCATCATCATCGTCTGAGTCAGCTTCAAAGGCGTCGTCCTGCAAAAGACAGTTTAGCTTGTTTAAAACCGTTTTTCTCCTAACGCAAATCGACTATTGCTAAATGAAACCATCTTACCTCTGACTTCCCCAAATCATCCTCGAAAGATCTCAGCCTGCTGCTTCTGTGGATCTTTCTTTGACTTCTTTTGAGTTTCTGTAAAGACGTTTCCTCGAAGTTAAAAAAAGAGGCAGAATAGGCAGCCTGAAAAGGAAAGGCGGTAATCAGCTTACCGGCTGCTTCCAGCGCTTGAAGTGGCTGACCACTTCGCAGTTCAGATCCGAGCGATAAGTCGGCCTGACGAGGTTCTTGCACTTATCAATCCTGTCTTGAATCAGGAAATCACACAACTTCGGTTCTAGTTTCTTGTACGGGTTGAGCATCACCCAGGGAAGCCTGAAGAAGGCTTCCACATCCATAGTCACCAACGGCAGGAGGGCTTTTTTGCCGTCCTTCGTGCCTCGTAGAATCTGCTGCGCCCGGCGCACTTGCTTCAGCATCCAAAGTGTTGCGGGACTGACCCTCTCAAACTTCAGCATATCGGTCGAGGTTCCGGAGTTCTCTCCACAGTTCAGAAACAGGATAAATTTTTTTGCATTTCTCCAATGTGCGTAGCCAATACAAAAAGACTTCCCCTGGTGCGTTTGGACCCACTTGTCTGATTCAGTTGCCACCTGGCTTAGGTCTGCATGTTTCAGATTGCATTATGTTAGCAAGGATTGTAACCGACAAAAATGCATGCGAAGTAGATTCCACGTATCGAGACTTGGGTCGATGAAGTCGTTGCTCATGTTCAGGTTCGACCGCTGCGCCTGCAGAGCGCGCGCCAAAGGGACCTGCTGACCAACCGAAGACACGCTCTGCTACTAAACTCCAACTGCCTGAGGTGCGAAAGATGAAGCGACGTTCACTAGGAGTGCCGCTGAGCGAAAATACGATTCCAAGAATGAAGCAGCAACTTCCGGGGTCACAGAAAACGGTGGCGGCGTTGCACTGCCAAATTGACGCTGCAGATCTGACGTGCTAGGTGGAGGGGGAATGACAAATTGGGAGTAAATGGCTTCATTTGCCGAAAACGACTGCTGGTGGAGAGATGGCACAAACAAATGCTGCGGTTGCGGCGGCTGCTGGCTGCCGGCTGAGCTTCCCCTATCGGCGTCCGCCCTAGGAGCGGAGAAAGGTGAGGTGACTGACTGTTGAAACATCTCTGGACGCTAAGTCCAAGCACGCCGGAGCGTGCTTGGAGCAAACTCGATTCGAAGAAATGACGGAGATTAAAAAACTGAAGCATCCGTCGACGGAAATAACCTCCAGCAGTGTCACCTTGGACGCGACACCGCCATGACAGGTGTGTTTCGTCTTTGCAGAACCATTGTGTCCAACTTCGTCCCAGAAGTCACCACTTACATTGTCAAAACGGCAACCTGCCGGAGTCGCGTCCACTTTGTAGGAAATCGCTAATTTCGCGGAACCGCTAACGTCCTGGCGGATTTTCACCCTCCACCTAGATGATGTTCTTCCTCTTAAAAGGGCATTTTTGCGGATGCGCGCTTTCTTCCTGGAAGATGGTCGTCTCTATGGAACATGTAATAACCTAAAAACACCATCCTCATGGAATCTCGTTGTCCTCGCGAATAGTGTGTGACGTGGCATATTGTTCATGGCGGGGGCGGTGATGGAAAGACTGATCGAAGGAAACGATCCACGCGGACTCATCTAAAGTTTGAAAAAGGTTGTCTTCGCGGAGACGCGCTGTCGTTGTAGAAAGGCTTTATCTTTGCGGAGAATAACTGTGTATTATTTCAGTGTCTTCCCAGAAGCGTTTTGTCCTTGCAAATCTTTGATAACGTTGCGGTATCTATAACCCAGCGTTGTCGCAGCAGAACCTTCTCCACCTTGACGACAACATGGCTGAAAAATATGCGTCTTCGCGGATGCGTACTGTCCTCCCGGAAGACAGCAGTCTTTGCGGTAAAAAGATTGCTGGAGAACTTTATCCTCGTGGAAGCTTGTTGTCCTTGTGATTACTTTGTGACGTTGACACATACGTCACATGGCGGGGGCGAAAATATAATGACGTATGACGAAGAAAACGATCCGAGCGGACACATCAATTGTATGGAAAAGGTTGTCTTCGCGGAGACGCGTCGTTTTGGAAGAAAGGCATCGTCCTCGTGGAAAACAATTGTGTATTATTTCAAAGTCTTACCGAAAGTGTGTTGTCTCTGTGAATCTTTAATAACGTTGCGGCATCTATGAACCAGCGTTATCGCAGTAGAAATTTCTCCACCTTGACTACAACATGGCTAAAAAAAAGCGTCTATGCGGATATGCGCTGTCTTCACGGAAAATGTTGGTCTTTGTGGAAAAAGGATTGCTTGAGAACTTCGTCCTCATGGAAGGTTGTTGTCCTCGCGATTTGTTTGTGACGTTGACACATACGTTACATGGCGGGGGCGGAAATGGAATGATATATGGTGAAGGAAATGATCCGAGCGGACACATCAGTTACATGAAAAGGATTGTCTTCGCGGAGACGCGTCATCCTGACAGAGAGGTATTGTCTCTGTGGAAATTAGTTTCTTCGTTTTTTGTCTTAACAGAAGCGTGTTATCTTCGCAAATCTTTGGTGACGTTGCGGCACCTATGACCCTGCGTTGTTGCAGTAGAATGTTCTCCACCTTGACGACACCATGGCTAAAAAAAACACCATCATTGCAGATGTTTGGTGTCGTTCCGGAATATAGCAGTCCTTGCGGAAAAAAAGATCTCTGGAGAACCTCGTCCTCATGGAAGGTTGTTGTCCTCGCGATTAGGTTGTGACGTTGACACATACGTCACATGGCGGGGGGGGGGGGGGAATAGAATGAAAAATGGGGAAGGTAACTACCCCAGCAGACACACCAATCGTATAAAAACGATTGTCTTCGTGGAGACGCGTCATCCTAGCAGAGAGGCATCACCTCTATGGAAACCAACTCTGTATTTTCTCTCTGTTGTACCAGAAGCTTGTTATCATCGCGAATCTTTGGTGACGTTGCGGCAACTACGACCCTGCGTTGTTGCAGCAGAACCTTGGCATGGCAAAGAACGGAAACGGGTGCATGCAGTGTCGTATGGGCGTGGAATGTTTCAGTCGTAGTGGAAACGGGAGGACGCTGCAGAATTTCGCCAGCTTCAATTGGTGGTCAAAATGTACCGGTGTCTCTGCTTTGCCAAAGGAATGTGTGGAACTGGAATGTGCTGTCTTTATGGAACGGGTGCGACGTAGTAGAATAAAAGAGTCGCGGTAGATCTGGATGTACCGTGTCGTTCATTATCCACATGAAACATAATGTCCTGGCGCATAGGGGATGTCTTTGCGAAAGCGCGCTGTCCGTGCGAATAGTTTATGTCGTCGTACGTCTGTTACGTAACGCGACGTCGCAGGATAAAAAAAGAAACGTTGCACTGACCGTAGGATACAATCCGCGAAGATGAATCAATTGTATGGAAAAGTTCATCTTGGTGGAGATGCGTGAACTACGCAGACACACATTGTCTTTGCGGAAACATTCTGTGTGTATCTTCGGTGTCCTAGCGTTAGCTTGTTGTCTTTGGGAATCTTTGTTGTCGGTGCAGCATCTGTGTCACAACGGCTTCGCAGCAGAACCTTGGTTCATGTAGTGCATGGTGCATGTATTGTACTATCGGCGCAGAATTTTCTCCTCCTAGCGGAAACGGGAGGACTATGCACGTCGGTGTGGAACTCGATAGGAGAAACAACGTTGCTCGTAGCGATCTGTCGTTCGATTTTTCTGTTCAATATCGTAGGCAAGGATGTGGTTTGACGAGAGTCTCCTACGGGGTTCAATGTTCAACTTAGCACTCTTGACTTATAAACCCGAATGCATTCCGCAATTACTATGTTTGTTGCTACACTTATTGCATGTCACGCATTCCACTAGATTTTTTTTTGTGCTTTCCCAACTGTCCGCCGCAAGGAAGGAAGGGCCTCGCCGTACAACGTTGGTGTTCGCTGGTTGCATTTTTTTTTACGAATATTTGCATTGCTGACGATGCGCAATGATCACACGAATGATTAGTCAACCTGACTGCGATCCTTTGCGACGGTTCCAAGAAGTTTCCTTCTCGTCTCACGACAATCGTTACAGCTGACCTTGCCGTTCGCGCCAGGAAATACCTGGGCCGCTAGCACGCCTGGCCGGCAAGGCAGTTGCTTCACGATTGTTCGCCTTGCTCATGTATCGGCTAGCACCGTCGCCAACAACCGTCGCGACTCACGAGGCCCCTTGTGCTCGGTAGCCCGCGCTAGAGGCGCGAGCGCACGAGCAGTGGGGGCAGCGGACGCGTCGGGGGCTGGCGCAAGGTCTCGCATCCTGGTGGATTCCGAGAAAGTCACCTGGCGACCAGTTTTGGGGTCCCCACGCGGTCTTACACCTCTGCGCTGTGCACTATGGCCACGCCGTCCCTTTCATTGCCGCCGACGACTGCACTTACGCGCAGATGTCCCTCGAGTCTTAATCATAGCCGCTGCCGCAGTGGCAGCCGCAGCGGCAGCAGCAGCAGCCAGCAACCCGCCAGGTTCGAGCCGTCACTCCCGCAGACCCGGAAGGCTCAAAGCCCGAAGGCGGGACCTGCCAAGCCTAGTGGCAGCGGCCGATCGCATCGGCGAAGTGCGGTCCCCTCGGCCTCAGTAAATGAGGCAGCAGCGGCGTCACCACCACCAGCAGCAGCTGCGGCGGCTTTGCCGCCGTTCCTGCCGCCGCAGGCAGCCGCGGTGGAGGAGGATCTTGCGGTGGAGATGATGCGCCGCATCCGACGGCTGCCCGTGCAGGTTAGGTTTTCTGTGGTGGCGGGGGGATGATGTTGTTCTTCTATGCCCCATGGCCACTGCTATGGGTTGACGGACAGGTTGGGCATGCACTGCTCCCTTGGAGTAAGTCCCCCAAACCTTGTTCGTGGTGCAAGTCCAAGCGAGACACCAGAAGTGTAGCGCAACGGATAGCATGTTGGACTTAGGGACAACAGGTCCTGCGATCGAGCCTTGATGTGCGCAGGAGGTTTTTTGACCTTCTAGCACAGGGGAAGTTTCTTAGACATTTCTCCATGCATGAGGAGAGTG
>SZWC01001234.1:192221-208945 GCA_023375785.1 Penium margaritaceum | reverse complement strand
GAGTGGGGATGGGGTCAGAGCTTCCATTTCTCCCCTGCGATCCCGGGCAAGAGCCACCGGGACGAGACCCGGATCCACGAAGAGTACGTGGCCGAGCTCCTGAAGCTGAAGCCCGGCATGACTGCTCTTGACGCTGGCTGCGGCGTCGGCGGGCCCATGCGCGCCATCGCCAAGGTTTCCGGGGCCAAGGTCGTGGGCGTGACGATCAACCAGTACCAGGTGGATCGCGCGCAGCATCACAACAAGCGCGCAGGACTCGCGGACCTCTGCACCGTCGTCCAGGGAAATTTCCTCAAAATGCCGTTCGCGGACAACACCTTCGACGCCGCCTACTCCATCGAGGCGACGTGCCACGCCCCTCGCCTGGAGGAGGTGTACGCCGAGATCTACCGCGTGCTCAAGCCGGGCCAGTCGTACGTGACGTACGAGTGGGTCAAGACCAAGTTCTTCGAGCCCAACGACCCCGCCCACGTCAAGATCATCGACGACATCTGCTACGGCAATGCACTGCCCGAGCTGCGCTCCCACACGGAGATCGTGGACGCGGCAAAGAGTGTCGGCTTCGAAGTTGTGGAGAACAGGGACCTTGCCGCTCCCCCCGCCAAACCCTGGTGGACCAGGTTGAAGATGGGGCGCATAGCCTACGTGCGCAACCACATCCTCGTCACCATCGTGACGTGGTTGGGCATCGCTCCGAAGGGCCTGACGGAGGTGCACAATATGCTGGCGAACGTGGCCGTGGATCTGACGAAAGGCGGCGAGACCGGGATCTTTACCCCTGCGCACCTTCTGGTGTTGAGGAAACCGGCTGCTTAGTCAAACAGGTGAGCGTGCACAACACTGGGATGAACGAAGGTCGAATGTTGGTTGCTTTAAGTTGAACGAAGGTCGAATGGTGGTTGCTCTAAGTTGAACGAAGGTCGAATGTGAATGCATGAAGGTGACGGAAGGCCGAACCGTAATTCCTTGAAGTAACATGAAGGGCGAATCGTGGCTGCTTAAAGTCGAATGAAGGTCGAATCGAGGCTGCCTGAAGTTATGTAGCCTAATGGCAATCGTGCTCTGTTGCAACTTGCAAGCTTTGACGCATGCATGTCTGAACACATGTTCGACTACCTGACAGCCAGCCGTCACCATCACCTCGCCCTCACGAGCGGTTATTGTCGTGGTAGAAACACAAGTACTGTCATTTTTGTTGTGATGGCCACTACCGTCTTTTGCCGTTGTTTTCAGTTTCCTTGCTATTACTTTCGTTTTCAATGTAATCCCATCTCCGCCGCCCTCTGATGCTGCTGTTGCAGCAATCGTTGCTGTCAGTGTTGTGTCTGTCGTTGCTGTCGCTCTCCACGCTGACGCTATAATCATGGTCATTGCCACTGTTTGCTGTCGTCACTGTCCTCATCATTGTTGTGGTCGTTGCCACTGCTGCTGCTCCGCTGCTACTGTCATTGTTGTTGTGTTGTCGTTGTGCCGTGGCTGTTATTTCCGTCGGAATCATCATTGCTATTCCCGCTGCTGCGGCCGCAGCCAGGCTCAGTGATGCACTGATGTTGCTGCGGCTGCAGCTGCCATTTCTGCCAACATTGTTTTCATCGTCGTCATCATCATCGTCATCATCGTCGTTATTGTTGCAATCATTTGTCATTCCTGTCGCCATTGCCATTGCTGTTGCCATTGCCATCGCTGTTGCCATTGCCATCGCCGTTGCCATTGTCATCGCCGTTGCCATTGTCATCGCCGTTGCCATTGCCTTCATCCTCGCCGACTACGCTGCCATTGTTATCATCATCGTCATTGTCATCCTTATTGTATCGCAGTTGTTGTCATAGCCGCCGCCTCTGCCGCCACTGCTGTTGACTTCGCCACCGTCGTCATTGTCATTACCGTTGGTAGTATTGGCCATTTTCATCTTCGTTGTCGTTGTCGTTGTTGCTGTTGTTGTCATTGTTGTCGTCGTCCTCGTTGTGGCCGTCGTCGTCGTCGTCGTTGTCGTTGTCGTCGTCGTCGTCGTCGACGTCGCCGCCACTGTCGTCATCGTCGTCGTATCAACGTTGTCATTGTCATCATCGTTGTCGTCATTATCGGCATCATTGTCGCTGCTGCCACCGCTGCAGTCTTCGTCGATGTCATTGTTGTTGTCGTCGTCATCATTGTAACAACCATCGCCGCTGTCATTGTTGTCGCCATCGTTGTCGTTGTCATGCTTGTAGTATTCATCGTTACCATCATCATCACATCTGCCAGTCCACGCTGCAGCCCTCCACCATTGTTGTCCTCGACGTCACCGTCTTCATCAGTGTCGCTGCTGACGCTGTCGCCTCCACTGCTACCGCGGCTGCAGCCGCCTCGCTGTCACTGTTGTTGTCTTTCTCGTAGTTGTCCTCGCCACTGTTGCCACCACCGTCGCTGTCGTCGTCGTTGCCGCCATCATCATCATTGTCGTCGTCGGGAGCAGCAGCGGCAGTGGTGTTGCCATTGGAGTTGTCGCTGGAGTTGGTGTCACTGTTGCTGTCGTTGTCATTGTCATTATTGTTGATGTCCTCGTTGTCGGCATTGCCGCCGCCGCCGCTGTCATCGCCGTCGTCGTCGTCGTCGTCGTCGTCGTCGTCGTCGTTGTCGTTGTCGTCGTCGTTATTGTTGTCGCCGTCCTCGTCATCGCCGTCCTCCATGTCATCGCCGTCCTCGTAGTGTGTCATCGTCACTGTCGTGGTCGTCGTCGATGTCGTTGTAATCGTTGATGACATTACTGTCGACGTCGTCAAAGCCACTGTAGCCACTGTCGTTGTCATTGTTGTGTTGCTCTCATCGTCCTTGTCCTCCTTGTGGCCTGCTCAAACCACAGTAATGGTCATCGATGCCACTCTCACCTCTGCTGTCATCGCAGTCTGTCAGTCGCTGCCTCTGCTGCCACCACCATGGTTTAGGTGTTGCCTTTTCATCTTCCTCTCTGTTTGATCCAGGCTTAGTTGAAGGATTATTTCTCTTTTCATGTAGAAGGATTGTGGCTCACGCTCCGCTGCGTGGCCTGGGTCACAGGTTTGCTTGCTCACAGGCAGACGCACTGTGATGCTTGCAGCTTGCTTTTCTTGTGGTCAACTGAAGTCAGCTCGAGACTCGTGATCTTCAGCACCTGGATGACATTGTTCTCATTCCGTACTCTGCTTGCTGTGCCATGTCTGTTCTGTCACTCATTTCCCTTCTATCTTGCGCTCTTTTTCTCACTTCTGTAAAGATCAGAAGCGCGGGCTTGTGCGGGTGGGGGGAGGATATGGCCGTCGAGCGGGAGGCAGGCCATCTGGCGCTCGGAGTCGACGCATCACATCCAGATGCACTGCGGGCCCCCCCAATGCCGGCAAAAGCCTCCATGGTGGTGACGACGACTGGGATGATGATGATGAGTTGCGACTGCGATAAGGTGCAGAGAGATTGAGGGTGCCCAAGGTGTTGATGATGACCTGCTGTTCAAAGCTTCAGCGTTTCCGTCAGGTTGCTGGTGAAATGTGGGTGGGTCTGTGTGGAGCCAGCCAGCCTGTGTGGAGTCAGCCAGCCTGCCTGATTGACAAGACTTGGCAGGCACTACTGGTGGGAGTAGAGAGGCCCTCTAGCTCAGCCTTGCAGCAAGATGAGCCTTCGCAAAGGAATGTGGCAACAATGCGGAATTATGTGTGATGCTTTCAATGATGGTGCATACTATGCAGAGGAGGGATGAGGGAAAGTGATAACGACCCCCATGTTCTGCTTTAGTTTTCCATAGGTAGGTAGATGTGGGTACTGTTGCGACATTGAATTGTGCAAGGGGGAGGTGTGGAGGACTATGTCACCAGCAGTTGTCCAGGCCTTCAGATTTCCCTTACCATTATCCTTCAATCATGGTGGAACAAACCATTTGTCTTCCCTTATGCCCACCTATGTTCCTGGTGTTCCTGTCGCTCCAGTGGATGATGGTTTTCATGAGAGCATGAGTTTTGTTGCGCACTGGGCAGCATGAGCCATCTGAAGTGACAGAAATGCAATTTCAACAAACAGCTCTGTTGCATGATGCGTATCCACCTTCAGTAAACCCTTTACCTCTTTCTGTTCTACTTACTTTTCGTAAAAATTGTAGTCATCTCATATGAGTAGTATGTCCCTTTAAAAGGCGAAGGGATGGAAGTGGAGAGGGATGCACAATTGTACAACATTGTCAGCCTTCAAGGCATAATGGCTAGAGAACATGCCATTTGACATAGACCAGGCTGTCATGGTCTACGTCGACGTAGACCAGGCTGGTCTAGTCTACGTTGATGATCTCCTCATTGCGCCGCCAGACGTGGCTTCCATCCGCCGCGTAAAGGACCTGCTGCACACCGCTTACTAGATGAAGGATCTCGTGTCTGCCCGAGTCTTTTTGGGCATGGAGCTCGAGCATGATCGCTCCCAGGGCATCCTGCACGTCCATTAGGCTGCCTATGTACAGTCTCTGTCCACTCGTTTCGCCGACGACCTTGTTGAAGTTCGTTGGCCACTCACAACTCTGTGCCCTCTTGCCTCCCACAATGTGCACACATGCATGTACAGATTAAAGTGACAATGGGATCATCTGAGGAGATGGCCAGTGCCTCTGTGCTGGCTGAAGCCGTGGACGCTCCCGAGCTACTGCTGGACCCAGGGGTGCTCTCTGGCACTCACATGACTCTTGCATGATTCTTCATGACCTTTTGATGCGGTAGATGCTAGGGCCCGTACATTCTTACTGCCGTGCCCTGCATCATGNATCACTCCTTGTGATTCCCTCTTGTGTGCCCTGGGTTGCTTGTCTGCGGGTCATGGGGGAGTGTTGAAGTTCGTTGGCCACTCACAACTCTGTGCCCTCTTGCCTCCCACAATGTGCACACATGCATGTACAGATTAAAGTGACAATGGGATCATCTGAGGAGATGGCCAGTGCCTCTGTGCTGGCTGAAGCCGTGGACGCTCCCGAGCTACTGCTGGACCCAGGGGTGCTCTCTGGCACTCACATGACTCTTGCATGATTCTTCATGACCTTTTGATGCGGTAGATGCTAGGGCCCGTACATTCTTACTGCCGTGCCCTGCATCATGATTATCTTGGTTTGCATGTTGTGGGGGAGCTGCTTTTACCCGGGTGCTGATCCTTAGGGGGCCACCGTGCTGGTTTCGGCCATGCATCGGTGAGTAGCCGCCCTCGGTTAATCCCGAGTGGTCGGGCTCGACCCCCGGGTGGCGGCACTCACCCACCCGAGCTCGTCGCTCGTGGTGGGTGAGCGCTCACCGGTCCTTGTGTCGCTCGCTTCCCCCTCACACTCCAACTTTTCTGTTCACCTCGAGATATGCAAACAAGTTGCCGCATCCATGGCGTCTCTCCCACGTTGGTGCTTGTTGCATGTCATACCCACACACCTGGGTCAGCTAGTAACTTCCTAGCAATTACTGGTATCAGAGCAAGGGGTGGCTCTCGCCCATGACTCTACGTTCCTAGGCAATCGTGGGCCTCGTGGCTCTCTTGGCCACCTCTCCACTCGCCCGGACATCACCGCTGACCCCAAGCATCTCCCTGCACTTCAGTCATCTGCGTGCACCCGGGCCTCTCGGTGCACTCCGTCAGCAGCTCCACGCACCCCAGGCATCTCTGCGCATCACTGCATTCCCGGGCACCGCTGTGCACCGCGGGCATCTCCGCACATCTCAGTGCACACTCCGGGCATCGTTGTGCACCCGGATCTCTTCGTGCACCCCGCCGTGGCATCTCCACGCACCCGGACATCACCTTGGATCACGAGCATCTCCGTGCACTTCAGCCAGCTCCGTGCGCCCGATCCTCTCGGTGCACTCCGCCGGCAGCACCACGCACGCCAGGCACCTCTGTGCATCGCTGCATTCCCGAGCACCTCTGTGCACCGCGGGCATCTCCGCACATCTCAGTGCACGCTCCGAGCATCGTTGTGCACCTGGATCTTTTCGTGCACCCCGCCGTGGCATCTCCACGCACTCGGGCACCTCCGTGCACACTCCGGGCATCTTCGTGCACCGGGGTCTCTCCGTGCACCCCATAGTGGCATCTCCACACACTCCGGACCTCTCAGTGCACCCCGCCGGTGGCATCTCCACACCCTCCGGACTCCATCACACCCCGGATATCTCCGTGCACTCCGCTGAACACCCTCGCAATTCCCAGACATTCCTCTTGCCTCCACAGTCGCAGTCCTGGAGTCACCGCAGCTTGACTCCCCTCGGACTGCTGCCTATCACACTGACGGCGGGTGGGAGGACACAAGAGACTACGATCCTCCCTCACCACCAGACTACGACACTCCGCTCTGGTATTGTATGCTGGATCCCGCCTACTGGCGAGAGGACGTGGAACGAGAGGCCGCCGCACGCGAGGAGGAGATCGACAGGCAAGTCTACACTTCGGACGACTTACCGCCGTCGCCGCCTCGTCACACCACGATGCAACCACCTGAGGGTACTCATTCAACCACCTCCTCTTCCACATCCCACACTGTTCTCGGCCCATCGACCACTGCACCAACTGCTGCTGCACCATCGCCTCCACCCGAGGTCCCAGGTGTCGTCCCTGCTCTTCCTGTTCACAACGATTCCATTAGTTTGGCAGGGGCTATTCTCGACGCAGCAACAGGTGCTGCAGCTACCTTTGCTGCCACCGCCCGCGCGTGCAGGGCCCCTACACAGACGGCTGTTGGTCGTGCAACAGACGCCTACGCACATGCTGCAGTCTCCTTGACGCTTCTTGCCGCTGCAGCAGCAAACATCGCCACCCAGGTTACATCAGCTGCAGCCGCCGTTGCAACCGCTCCCTCCTCAGCCGCCGACGCCACCTCAGCAGCTGTCAGCTCCATCTGGGCCTCTACAGCATGAGCTGTTCTGACTCCCACTGGTGCTCACAGGGAGCTCACTCCACACGTTGCCTCAGGGGTACTGATTGCATCTGCATCTGGAGCAGTGGCTGGGGCGTCTGTCACTGGTCTTCTCTGCCTGACCGTGGCAGTCGCAGGCTGGGTGGCAATTCTCTTCTCTTCAGCAGCGGCAGTGGTGTCTCCTCTCTTCGCCCTGCTGCCCCGTCACTAGCTCGGTGAGCCCATCATTTTTCTTTCCCTCTCTCCTCACCTGTGCTGACATTTCTTCCCTCGTCTCGTGCTTGTCTTTACCATGCCTGGGCCAGAAGAAAAGTTGGAGGCTCTCCAGGCCGCCCTTAGCGAAGCACAGGCTGAACGTCGCAAAGCGCAGGATGAGCTAGAGCGAGAACGTGATGCACAGCATGAGTTAGCGTCCACAGTGGCTTCATTGGTGCTAGAGCGTCTCCGTGCTGTCCCAGCTTTTGCTGCAGTCATTCCCCCTGATCAGTCAGGATCCACAAGCTCTTCAGCACCATCTACTGGCAGCGGCGCCAACACCTCTTCCTCTTCACTCTCAGTCACCGCTCGGACTCTTCCACCTGTGCGGCAGAAAGACTTTGAGACGCCTCCCCCTCAGTTCACCTCCAAACTCACCTTCACATCCTGGGAGACGCGCTTCAGCACGTGGGCTCAGGGTGAGCTGTTGTGGGAGTACTACTCGCCCGCCAAGGTCTCCTTCGTGCCACAGCCTGCCGAGGCCGCCCGCGCTGTGCGGGCACTTATCAACACCGATCTCGAGAATCTTCTCGACGACATCGGTACGTACAATGCCGAACCCATCCGAGGCACCAGTGCAGACCCAGTGGGTGCATATGCGCTCATTCGCCGCCGCAAAACTGTAACTGGGCATGGTGCACAGAGTGCTCTCACTGTGCAGTTCAACACGCTGCAGATGAGAGCGGATGAGACAGCGGACGGGTACTGGGCCTGCAGTCTGCGTCTTCTGCGTGACCTTGGCAAGGCTGCACCAGGTCCACTCTCTGCATGTCTCTCCATTGTGGCTGGTCTTATCCCTGAGCTGTCTGACTTGTATCTTCACGTCTCCCAGACAGAACTCGAGCGCCTTGCCTCTTCTCCTATCCCAGTTGACTCCCCACCGGGGATTGGTCCCCTCTTTGACTTCACTGCTGCCCGACTCACTGACTGGTGGAATGCTCTTCAAAACAAGCGCATGCATCGCGCCGCCATTGCAGCAGTCACTACCTCCTCGCCATCTGCACCCACCACAGCTCCTCCTGCTGGTTCGTCTTCTCAGGCCTCTGCCCACTCCTCACAGGCCACTGGACGCGGGGGGGGCAGTGGCTCTGGCTCTGGTCGGGGTGGAGGTCGCGGGGGCAAAGGGCGAGGGGGTGGTCGTGGCGGCAAAGGCTCAGCCACTCCAGCAACTGATGTCACTTGCTGGAACTGCGGCGCCACCGGACACTCAGCGCCCAAGTGTCCTGCCCCTCGTGATGACGCACGCCTTGCCTCCTCCATGCGTGCTCACTGGGCGCGCACTGGTGTAGCAGCTTCCACAGCTGCTGCTGCCATGGCAGTCTCATCGTCCACATCCTCCGCATCAGTCCCGTCAACTACCCCTGCCCCTCTCCAGCAGACGCCACCGCCGCCCAGTCGTTGGAGCTGGGTGCCACCACCGTCTGGTCCTCCATACTACGACCCCCCATCCTCACACTACTCCGTTCCTCACTGGAGCCGTGACGATGGTCACTACTCCGACCGTGCGTCTGACCGGTCTTTTGATCGTTCCTCTGATCGTCGAGACGAGGAGCGTAATCTCGAGCGTCGCCTTGCCGAGCTTCTGCACCTTCGCTCTTAGGGAGGTGAGAGTGTGAGTGGCCAGTTCCGTGTGTCTGTCTGTGAGTCGGATGTCACTCTTCGTGGTTCCGGCTCGGGTGGTGTGCAAGGGGACCTGCCTGATGATCGTTCCTGGATTGAGCATTGGCAGTCTCACACGTTCCCGTCCCGTCTTGGTCATGTCCCCTCGTCCTCTTCGCGTGGTACTGTGGCTGTCTGCCTGGTTCTTCCTTCCACTCGTGCATCCCCTGGCCTCTGGATCATTGATTCTGGGGCCACGCATCACATGACATCCTGCCGTTCTTCCTTTGTGTCCATCGGGCCTGTTCAGTCTGTCAAATCTGTGCGCACAGGCTCCGGTCAGCTCCTTCCCGTCCAAGGCGTTGGTGTCGTCCGCTTTGTTGGACCTGGCGGTACTGTCTATCTGCCTGATGTTCTGTATGTCCCTGACCTCGAAGTCAGCCTTCTCTCTGTGACCACCCTCGATGATCAGGGCATGGACTTCTCGTCCAGCCGCGGCCTTGCCTCCGTTTCTCTCCGCTCCTCTGGCCGTGTTGTTCTTCGTGGCGTGCGCTGTGATCGCCTGTTCCGTGTGCCGCTCACTCTGCCCTCGTCTTCCGCTGCCTCTGCCTTTGTTCATGTCGCGCCCTCGTTGTCGCCCGCTCATGCTGACCTTCTGCATCGCCGCCTCTGTCACATCCACACTGCCGCGATCCAGCGACTCCTTCATCTCCAGCCTGCTCACGGCCTTGACCATGCCACTTTCTCTCCTACTTGCCCGTCCACCTGTCTGGACTGTGCCAGTGGCGAAATGCACCGCTCCCCCTTCTCCACCTCTGACGCCACCACTTCTCACCCTCTTGACCTGGTCCATGCTGATGTCATGGGCCCATTGCCCCAGGATTTCCTTGGTGGCCTTGGTCGTTATGTGCTGTGTCTCACTGATGACTAATCCCGTTACCGCTGGGTCTTTGCCCTGCGCCACAAAAGTGATGTCACCGAGGTCTTGGAGTCTTGGCTGCCTCAGGCCGAGCGTGCCTGTCTTCGACCCTTACGCGTCTTTCGCAGTGATCGTGGTGGTGAGTTCTTTGGACCCACGTCTCGCTTTCTTGAGTCTCGTGGTGTACGGATTGAATCCTCTGCTCCCTACACCCCCCAGCAAAATGGCGTGTCTGAGCGCTGGAACCGCACCCTTGCCGATGGGGTGCGTTCCCTGCTCTCTACGTCCGGTCAGTCACCCCTCTTTGCCTTTGAGGCCATGTCCTACATGACCTGGGTATGGAACCGTGTTCCCCATGGTCCTCTTCCTCACACTGTCACTCCCTTTGCGCGCTGGACTGGCCAGCGTGCGGACCTTCGTCTTGCACGCGTTTGGGGCTGTCTCGCCTCTGTCTAGGTGCCCGCTGACCAAAGGGACGGTAAGCTGTCACCTCGTGGTCGTCTGTGCATCTTTCTTGGTGTCTCCCCCTTCTCCAAAGCCTGGAGGTTCTGGGACCCTTCGCACTGTCGTGTCGTTGAGTCACGTGACGCTCTCTTCTTCGAGCACTTGTTTGAGTGCGACTTGCCCCGCTTTGGTGGGTCTCTCTCTCCGCCTCCTCGGGGCGGGGGTGGCTCTCTGCCCTCTGGGCCTGCTGTTCTCCCCTCGGGGCGTCCCGCCGTTCCCTCTGTCACCCCCTCTGCCGAGCAGAGCTCCCCTTTGTCCACGTTTCCTTCTCCGGTGCTATCACCCTCCATGGCACCATTGGACTCTCCCAGTCAGTCTCCCGGTCCGTCTTCTGGTTCCTCTGGCTCCCCTACCGCTTCTCCTCCTGGCTCATCCTCTTCCCCCAACCATGGTGCTGTCTCACCGACTCTCCCTATCTCCTCTGAGCCCCATCCTGTGTCCTCTCCTCCTGCCGTGCAGCGTTCTGCTGCCCCATTGTCCTCTGCGCGTGCTGCGTCCATTCCCCCAGTCTCCCCCTACACGCGTGGTGGACGCCTACGCGCTCTTCCCTCTCAGTCGCACCCTGTCGTCTCTGGTGACCCTGGTCTCTGTGCCCTTGGTCTCACTACCTCTGGCCTGTCTGCCGCAGTGTCTGTTGTACACCCCGGCACTGCCCTTGGTTACTCTCTTGTCGAACAGGAATTCCACTCTGTTGTGTCCTCTTCTGTAGCCGGGTATGTTGCCTCGTGCTTTGCTGCCGCTGGCCTCTCTCCTCTTCCTCCTGAGCCACAGACTGTACAGGCAGCCCGCACGGCCTCTGACTCACCACTGTGGGAGCAAGCCATGAAGGCCGAACTTGATGCACTGTCTGACCATGGTGTGTATGAGCTCGTTGACCTCCCACCGGGTCGTAAGGCAGTTACCGCCAAGTGGGTGTATCGTCGCAAGCTGAACCCAGACAATGCAGTTGAACGATACAAAGCTTGCCTTACCGCTAAAGGGTTCTCTCAGATCCCTGGTGTCGACTTTGATGAGACCTTTGCCCCAGTCGGTTGCTACACCACAGCCAGAGCTCTCCTCAGTCTTGTCGCCCAGCATGACTGGGAGCTGGAACAGATGGATGTCAACAACACCTTTCTCCATGGCAAGTTGGACGAAGAGATTTACATGGTCCAACCACCCGGCTTCTCTGACGGTACCAACCGGGTTTGGCGCCTGCGCAAGGCACTCTATGGCCTCAAACAGTCCCCACGGTGCTGGAACCAAGAGATCACGGCCATGCTTGAAAGGGTGGCTACAAGAGAAGCACCGTGGATCCAGCGCTCTTTCTAGGGCCGCCCACCAAACCACTCGTTGCCATTCTTGTGTACGTGGACGACCTTCTCATTGCTTCACCCGATCCTGCGGCTGTGACCGCCGCCAAGTCGCTGCTCCAAACGGCATACAAAATGAAGGACCTGGGACCGGCTCGTGTCTTCCTAGGCATGGAGTTGGAGCGAGATCGTGCTCGTCGTGTCTTGCATGTGCATCAGGCCGCCTATGTGCGTAGCCTGGGGGAGCGCTTCGCTCCACTCCTCATGTCCATTCCCACAGCATCCACTCCCATGACGCCTGCAGGACAGTCTCTCCTGAAGTCACTTGATCTCTCACAAGTGGGGGAGACAGTTGATGTGACCGACTATCTTCGTGTCATTGGCTCTCTGATGTATCTCGCCACGACCACGCGTGCGGATGTAGCCTTTGCTGTGAACTTCTTGTCTCAGTTCTCCCAGTGCCCTCGCGAGCGCCACCTCGAGGCTGCATTGCGAGTGGTGCGATATGCCCTCTCTACTCCTCGTGTTCGACTGCACTTTTGTGCACATCCATCTGTTGTGGTAGATGGCTTCACAGACAGTGATTGGGCACATGACTCCGATGCTCGCAGCCGTACAGGGTACATCTTCCTGATTGGTGGCACTGCAGTCTCCTGGAAAAGTGGCAAGCAAGGATGTGTGGCACGCAGCACTGCTGAGGCTGAGTATGTTGCTCTGGGCGCAGGCACTTGTGAAGCTGTCTGGCTGTGTCGTCTGCTGCAACAGTTACGTGTTCCCATCCGCTGCATCACTCTGCGCTGTGATAACCAAAGCACAAAACCCATCGCTGAAAATAATGGCATGCATCATTCACGCACCAAACACATCAATGTGGAGCATCATTTCGTCCGTGAATGCATTGCTGCTGGCATTGTCCAAGTTGCATGGGTGGATACACGGTCTCAGAGAGCTGACTTTCTCACAAAAGCCCTAAGCCGCAATGTCTTCAAAGGTGCTGTTCATTCTGTGGGTCTCATCAGTCCGCATGATCCAGGCTGATCGTTGGTATGTCTCACCACACTCATCTCTTGTCATCACTCCTTGTGATTCCCTCTTGTGTGTCCTGGGTTGCTTGTCTGCGGGTCATGGGGGAGTGTTGAAGTTCGTTGGCCACTCACAACTCTGTGCCCTCTTGCCTCCCACAATGTGCACACATGCATGTACAGATTAAAGTGACAATGGGATCATCTGAGGAGATGGCCAGTGCCTCTGTGCTGGCTGAAGCCGTGGACGCTCCCGAGCTACTGCTGGACCCAGGGGTGCTTTCTGGCACTCACATGACTCTTGCATGATTCTTCATGACCTTTTGATGCGGTAGATGCTAGGGCCCGTACATTCTTACTGCCGTGCCCTGCATCATGATTATCTTGGTTTGCATGTTGTGGGGGAGCTGCTTTTACCCGGGTGCTGATCCTTAGGGGGCCACCGTGCTGGTTTCGGCCATGCATCGGTGAGTAGCCGCCCTCGGTTAATCCCGAGTGGTCGGGCTCGACCCCCGGGTGGCGGCACTCACCCACCCGAGCTCGTCGCTCGTGGTGGGTGAGCGCTCACCGGTCCTTGTGTCGCTCGCTTCCCCCTCACACTCCAACTTTTCTGTTCACCTCGAGATATGCAAACAAGTTGCCGCATCCATGTCGTCTCTCCCACGTTGGTGCTTGTTGCATGTCATACCCACACACCTGGGTCAGACAGTAACTTCCTAGCAATTACAGACCTGCCCCTCGTCCCGAGCGCATCCTCACCCATGTCACTCGATGGCTAGGTGAAACTGAAGAACTCTGACCCAGCCGTTGTGGGGGAGCCAGTTGATGTGACCATGTATCTGTCAGTCATCGGGTCACTGATGTTCCTGGCGACGACGACGCGCCTAGACATCGCATTCGCTGTCAACCTCCTAGCTTAGTTCTCTCAGGAGCCGCGTCACCTCCACTTCAAGGCCGCGATCCGAGTACTGCGCTATGTCGTCTCGACTCCAGGGTGAGGTCTCAAGTTCCGCCAAAAGCCGACTGTTCTCGCGGTGGGCTACACCGACAGTGACTGGGCCGGCAGTCCGGACGATAAGAGCCGTAGAGGCTGGATCTGTTGGTTTTTGCGCATCTCTCATTGTGCTCTGTTGTTTCCTCCCGGCTTGTGTACATCGGCGTGCAGATGACTGACGGCGAGACTCGACACTGATGGAGTGTCATCCGGTGGAGTCGACGCACGCTGAGGTCTACTCGCAGTTCGCTGGAGCCTCCTCTCTCCGGCGACGTGCTCAGCTCCATCGGCAGGCCTCCTCGGCGGTCGTGCTGCCGACGGTCACTGCCACCGCAGTTGCTGTCTGCATGCGTCCAGCGCGTCCCATCGCATCTGCATCGTCATGCTCTGCCTAGGGTCCTTGTTGCATGCCCTGTTGTATGGCCCTGTTTGGCATCATGGACCACCGTAGGCACTGCCCGGGTTCGGGCAGCCATAACTCTTTGCTACTATTTTCCTAGCTGATTCTGACCGCACGACTGCTTTCGCAGCGTCGGTATTATGGTATGGTCCAGTTTTCAGGCAAAACGGACGACACCCGGGTTTTGGGCTGTCAGGCGTCTGGCAGGGCTCACCGAGAAAACCCTGCCTGCCAGAAAATAGGTCCAGAGCTATTTTCTGATTGGCTGGTGAGCTGAGTAACACTTTCTACACTAGTGGGGGGGGAGCTAGAACTTGGAGGGGTCTCCCATTATTGCTCATTCTTCATTCCTAACCAGTTACTTTCAGTTTTCAGCTGCTTTCTGGCGCTAACTCTGGCGCGCACGTTTCTGAGTAACAAACACAGAGCTTCCAGACTTAGATTCTAGAGCAGCAGACTGAGGGGGCAGCTGACTTAAGCAACGAGCGTGGAAGCCCGCACGTTGCATCAACAACGCTGCTGCCCCAACCTGCTGCCTAGGATTTCTAGCTTGGTATCAGAGCCAGAGCGTAGCAGCAGCAGCAAAAGATTGGCGAACAGGTGCCAAACAATGCCGGCGGACCCCCATACGCGCTAGTGTAGGGGAAATGCTGCCGGATTTTTTCCGGCAGCATTGACCCGCCTGGTGGCGGCGTCAGATTTTTTTCCCACGGCCACTGTGCCAGGGGAAATGCTGCCGAAATTTTTTCGATAGCACTGACCCCCACGCGTGACGCGAGGAAGTGAGCGGCAGGCGGCGTCCGACATCTGCGGGCGACGACGCAAGCGGCAACGTCACCCAGGTGCAGTGACTGGCACCACCGTCAGCTGCAGGCAACGGCAGCGAGCAGCCCCAACAGCAGCCAGCACCAGCAGGTAGAAGTAGCAGCTCGCAGCAGCCCGCAGCAGCAGCAGCGCGCAGCAGCAGCCCGCAGCAGCAGCCCGTAGTGGCAGCAAGCAGCAGCCGTAGCACGCAGTAGCTGTAGTAGCGTGTAGCAACAGCAGCGAGCTGCAGCAGCTGCTGTAGCGAGCTGCAGCAGCAGCGAGCTGCAGCAGCAGCCAGCTGCAGCAGCAGTAGCAGCGAGCAGCAGCTGGCAACTGCCAGCCGCGGCTGCTACTGCTCGCTGCTCGCAGCAAGCGAGCAGCGAGCAGCAGCCCGCTGCTGCCAGCAAGCAGCAGCTCGCTGCTGCCAAGCGAGCAGCAGCCCGCTGCTCGCAGCAGACAGCGGACTGCTGCCCGCTGTGACAAGAAAAAAAACAAAAAAAATGAAACAAAAAATCCCCCACCCCCGCAGCTCTTTGCAGCAGCCCACAGCAGTAGCGAGCAGCTGCTGCAGCACGCAGCAGCCGCAGCAGCGCGCAGCAGCAGCAGCGAGCTACAGCAGCCACAGCAGCAGCAGCAGCTGCAGCAACAGCAGCAGCAACAGCAGCAACAGCAGCAGCAGCAGCAGCAGCGAGCAGCTGCTACAACACGCAAGAGCAGCAGCAACAGTAGTAGCAGCAGCAGCAGTAGCAGCAGCAGCAAACAGTAGCAGCAGCAGCAGTAGCAGCAGTAGTAGTAATCGCAGTAGCAGCAGTAGCAACAGCAGCAGCAGCAGCGGCTGCAGCAGCATGAGCAGCAACAGCAGCAGCGGCGGCCCCAACAACTGCCGCTGGTGACGTCAGCACCCCTCTACTGACGTCACTACTGATGTCACTGCTGACGTCATAAAAAAAAGGGGGGCGGGGAAGAAAGGAAAGGGGGAAGACCAAAGGGGTGGGTAGAATCCCCGCCCCAAGCTACTGCTGACTTCTGCAACACAAAGACAACAAAAAAAACAAAAAAAAACAAGGGACACTAAATCATGGCTGGTAGTCCCGGTGAGGAGGGGTCCTCCTCTGTTGGGGGGACCCCTACCCCTCCTTTCTTGCAGCGACTGCAGTAGCAGCACCCGCCGCCGCTGCAGCAGGAGCAGCCGCCGCCGCCACGGCAACAGCAGCCACCGCCGCCATAGCAGCAGCAGCCGAAGCAGCAGCAGTAGCAGCAGCAGCAGCAGGAGCAGCAGCTGCCGCCTCAGCAGCAGCAGCCACCCCCGCTGCAACAGCAGCAGCCGCCGCCGCTACAACAGCAGCAGCCGAAGCAGCAGCAGCAGCAACAGCAGCAGTCCACTGGTGGCGCTGGCGGCAACCCTTGTTGAATATGTTTGCCCCTTGTTCAGTCTTGTACGACGGATCAGGAATGCTCTGCCCCTTGTGGAGGTATGACCCCTGGATTTGTTGTAGGGTGACTCAACTATGCTCTGTCTCATGTGAGATATGACCTGTGAGTACACCATGTAGGTGAGTGGTTAACTTAGCCATTTTGTTGATTTGGCCAAGTGAGAGGTCATGAGCTCGATCCTGGCTCCATGCACATCTTGGTTGTTTTAGAAGCTTCCAAGAAAGAAAGTCCATTGCTTCTGGGAAGCAACACGGCTGATCAGTCACCTTGGCACAAGGATGCTTATGTGTCAAGCCCACAGCGCAAGTCTCTTGGTGATGTGGCAGGGTCAAGCCACTTCTTAGGAATGTGCTTTTGAGTTCTAGGACTGGACAGGCAGCTATAAAAGGACTTGTCTTGCATGCTGATCAATTAACCCTTGCTTGATGCTCTCTTGCGTATTGACGACTTGAGCTCTTCTTGAGATGTAATGCTAAGGCGTTAGTACTCTTGAAGGTGAAGTGTATGCCTGATTAAGTTTGGGGTGCATGACACATACCTGCAAAGGAAGAAGGTGTAAGAACCTTTGTGAGCTTTTCGGTTTCGCGGCTTCTCTGCCGGAGGTGGTTAGCTCAGTAGCTAACA
>SZWC01001234.1:153056-188337 GCA_023375785.1 Penium margaritaceum | reverse complement strand
AGGAATGTGCTTTTGAGTTCTAGGACTGGACAGGCAGCTATAAAAGGACTTGTCTTGCATGCTGATCAATTAACCCTTGCTTGATGCTCTCTTGCGTATTGACGACTTGAGCTCTTCTTGAGATGTAATGCTAAGGTGTTAGTACTCTTGAAGGTGAAGTGTATGCCTGATTAAGTTTGGGGTGCATGACACATACCTGCAAAGGAAGAAGGTGTAAGAACCTTTGTGAGCTTTTCGGTTTCGCGGCTTCTCTGCCGGAGGTGGTTAGCTCAGTAGCTAACAACCCTGACCCCCTCGTTGCTCTTCAACAACAGCTCGCCGCCTTGACGCAGCAACTTGCAGCGCTACAGCTAGTGGCCTCCCAGACCGCCACCAGTGTGCTGCCGTCGTTCATCCCTCCAGGGCACGCTAGCCCCGCTGTATCCGCTGCCACATACTACCTGGCACAGCAGCAGACTTAGCGCCAACGGCAGACAGTGACCTCTGTCCTTGGCCCCACTCTGGGTGCCGACCGCAGGCAGAAGGGCTTTGAGACGCCGCCGCCGCCGCTTCAGGCCGACGAGCAGTTCCGGAGCTGAGAGCTCAGCTTCCGGATCTGGGCGCAGGGTGAGGGTCTGTGGGCCTACAACACCCCCCCTTACGACTCCACCCAGGCCGATCAGTTGTATGACGCTGGTCGCGCCATCCGTGCCCTTGTCCCAGTCGCCCCCCCAGCTTCCCGCCTTGCCCTCGAGCCCTTCCTCGGCGACTTCACCGCTGGCGACATCCCAGACCCTGCAGCCGCATGGCACGTCCTCACCAGGCCCCATCGTCTGTCCAGCGACGCTGAGATCAGCCGTCTGCTCCGGGAGTTCAACTTCCTGTACATGGGGGCCCAGGGCACCCTCATGCCTTGGGCATATGAGCTCTTCCTCCGCATTGAGGAAGCTCGCCAGGAGTCCCAGCTCCATCGCACGGAGGCCCTTGCATCCCCTGCCGTCGCCTCCCCTACCGTTGCCTCCGTGGCCATCGCCTCCCCCGTCGCAGCTACCTCATCGTCTTCGGGGAAGAAGAAGAAAAGTCAGAACAAGAAAGGCAAGGGTCCACCGCAATAGCAGCAGCAGCAGTCATCGATCGGGTCCAGCGGTGGTGGCTCGGTCTGCCACAACTGTGGCCAGCCCGGGCACGGGTGGTACACATGCCCTCTCCCGACGGACGAGGCGCGCGTCATCGCCAGCATTCGTCGCCAGTGGGAGTGCCGTCTCGCCTCTGCCGCCGTCGCTGCTGCTGGCCCTGACACTCCGACCTCGTCCGGCAGCTCTGCCACTCTGACAGCTCCGCCTGTCCCGCAGACACCCGCGCCGCAGCAATACTACCCGCAGCAGTACTACCCACAGCCGTCGGCACCTCCGCTTCCTTCGCCGGCTCAGCCCTCCCACTACCCGGGCTCCGGCGCCGTCACTCCGCACTCCGTCTACACTCCTGGGCCGTCCTCTTGTGAGCGTCAGCTGGAGCAGTTCATCGCGCTCCAGCTTGGCCTGCCTTGCCCTCCTCCCTAGGGAAGTGCAAGTTGCGTCACCTCCTGCCCCCCGGCACACCCCTGTATGACTGAGACTGAGCTGCGGTCGTGTCCCGTTTCCTCGTCTGTCTCGTCGTCTCCCATGGTCTCCTCCACCCCACTCCTTGACGACATTGCGTGGCTTGACGATTGGCAGTCTCGTTTCGCGCCTCCTTCCACCGCGTCCGCGTCCCTCGCTTGCTGCCATGTGACCGTGAGCGATCTGGCGACCCCTGTCCAGGACCCTGCTGAGACCTGGATCATCGACTCCGGGGCCACGCATCACATGACGGCCTCTCGTGAGACCTTCAGTATGCTTGGTCCTGTTGGCGATGTCTCCGTTGTCCGGACGGGTTCCGGACAAGTGTTGCCTGTCCGTGGTGTTGGCGTCGTTCGTTTCCGTGGTCCTGCCGGTGACGTCTTTCTGACCGATGTTCTCTTCGTCCCTGGTCTCGAGCTGAGCCTCCTGTCCGTGACTGCCCTTGACCGCATGAGAATGGACGTTGTGCACTCGTGTGGTGTCGGCACTGTGTTGTTGCGTCCGTCAGGTCTCGTCGTACTGCACGCCACCGCCCGTGGCAACTTGTGGCACGTTCCTCGCCTCTCCTCTTCTCCTCCCGTCTCCTCCCCGTCGGCCGCCACAGGTTATGTGTTTGTCACCAGTACGTTTTCTCCTCAGCACACCCGCCTCTTGCACCGCCGCCTTTGCCACGTCCACTCTGCCGCCGTAGAGAGCATGCTCCGCACCCAGCCGGCCAAGGGCCTTGACCCGGAGACTTTCCCTCTCCCGTGCCCCACTGAGTGCATTGACTGCGCTCAGGGGAAGATGCACCGGTCCACGTACCCCCTGTCTTCCTCCCGTGCGTCCGCCCCTCTCGACCTTGTCCACTCGGACGTCATGGGCCCTCTCCCCACCGAGTCCGTCGGTGAGCATGGCCGCTATGTCCTCACCCTTACGGACGACTATTCTCGCTACCGTTGGGTCTTCTTCTTCTCCTTCAGCAGAAGAGCGATGTCGCCCGAACCATTCAGGACTGGCTTGTCCTCGCGGAGTGCGAGTGTGGCCGCCCTCTTCGCCGCTTTTGCTCCGATCGCGGTGGCGAGTACCTAGGTGAGGCCACGACCTTTCTCGCCTCCCGCGGGATCCACCATGAGACGTCTGCGCCCTACACACCCGCCCAGAACGACGTCTCCGAGCGGTGGAACCGTACCATGGCCGACGCCGTTCGCACCATGCGGGTCGAGTCCGGTCTCTCGGATGGCTTCTACGTTGAAGCCATGGCCTACATGACCTTGGTCTGGAACCGGGTTCCCCACGGTCCCCTTCCCGGCCAGTCCACGCCATACCAGCACTGGTGCAGTCAGCGCGCTGACCTCCGCCCGGCTCGCGTCTGGGGTTGCGTGGCCATTGTGTGGCTGCCCGCCCCACAGCAGGGCGGCAAGCTCGCCCCCCGCGGATGCCCCTGCACCTTCCTCGGTGTGTCTCGTCAGGCGGCAAGGCCTGGCGCTTCTGGGACCCATCCCGACACTGCATCGTCGAGTCCCGTGATGCCCTCTTCTTTGAGGACATGTTTCCCCGCGACCTCATCCGTTCCGGACCAGCTGTCCCAGTCGCGTCCGCTGGCCCCTCCGGGCCAGCAGCGCCTGTTGTGTCCGCTGGCCCCTCCGGGCCGACAGCCCCAGTCGCGTCCGTTGGCCCCTCCAGACCAGCTGCCCCAGTCGCGTCCGCTGGCCCCTCCGGGCCGGCAGCCCCAGTCGCGTCCGCTGGCCCCTCCGGACCAGCTGCGCCAGTCGCGTCCGCTGGCCCCTCCGGGCCGGCAGCCCCAGACGCGTCCGCTGGCCCCTCCGGCCCAGTAGCCCCTGTCACGTGCGCTGGCCCCTCCGGGCCAGCAGCCCCTGTCACATCCGCTGGCCCCTCCGGGCCAGCAGCGCCTGTCGCGTCTACTGGCTCCTCCGGGCCAACTGGCCCCTCCGGGCCAGCAGCGCCAGTCGCGTCCGCTACCTCCTCCGGGCCAGTAGCCCCGTCCGCCTCCGTTGGCCCGTCGGACTCAGGGCCATCTTCTGCCCGACCGCGCTACATACGTGGCCCAGGCGGCAGCCTCCGACCTCGGCCGACAGTGAGCGCGCAGACCGTCGCACCTCGTCTCGTGGCGCCTCGACCCCCTGTGGCTCCACGTGTCTCCTCCACTCCCACGGTCGTGAGTGGGGACCCTGGCACGAAGGCTCTCGGCCTGACCACTTCCGCCATCATCGCAGACCTTCACCCGGGCTCTGCACTGGGCTACGCCATGCTTCATCACGAGCATTGGCATGCTGTTGTGGCTGCACTCGCCCGCATCCCACCTGGGGCTCGTGATGCACACGCCCTCTCAGTCCGGTCCACAGCGCGCCCAGAGGACCCAGCCACCCTACGCGAGGCTTGAGCCTCCCCTGAGGCCGCACATTGGGATGCTGCCTGCGCAGAGGAGCTCGCTGCTATCCGGCAGCACCACGTGTATGACCTCGTCGACCTCCCTCCAGGTCGGAAGACCATTGGTGCCAAGTGGGTCTTTCGGCGTAAGTGGAAGCCTGACGGATCTTTGGCTAAGTACAAGGTCCGCCTCACAGCAAAGGGGTTTGCTCAGGTCCCTGGGGGTCGATTACGACCAGATCTACGCCCCAGTCGGTCGATTCTCCACTAGCTGGGCGCTCTTCAGCCTGGTTGCCCAGCACGGGTGGGAGCTGCATCAGATGGACGTGAGCAACGCGTTCCTCCATGGCTCACTGGAGGGTGAGGAGCTCTACATGATGCAGCCCCCAGGCTTCGACGACGGCATTGGGAGAGTTTGGCGGCTGCGGAAGGCCCTCTATGGGCTGAAGCAGTCGCCTTGGTGCTGGAACCAGGAGATCAGCAGCACACTTCTCCGTGGCGGCCTCCAGCGCAGCACCGCTGACCCCGCACTGTTCGTCAGCCCGCGAGGTCAGACCTTCGCCGCGGTTCTGGTCTACGTCGACGATCTCCTCATTGCGTCACCAGATATGGCCGCCATCCAGCGTGTCAAGGACTTGCTGCACGCCGCCTACCAGATGAAGGATCTCGGGTCTGCCCGAGTCTTCCTGGGCATGGAGCTCGAGCATGATCGCTCCCAAGGCATCCTGCACGTCCACCAGGCTGCCTATGTGCAGACCCTGTCCACTCGCTTCGCCGAGGGCCTGCCCCTCGTGCCTAGCGCATCTTCACCATGTCACCCGATGGCCAGGTGAAGCTGAAGAGTCATGACCCAGTTGGTGTGGGGGAGCCAGTTGATGTGACCACGTATCTGCGGGTCATCGGGTCACTGATGTTCCTGGCGACGACGACGCGTCTAGACATCGCGTTCGCCGTCAACCCCTTGGCCCAGTTCTCTCAGGAGCCGCGTCACCTCCACTTCGAGGCCGCGATCCGAGTGCTGCGCTATGTCGTCTCGACCCCTCGGCGAGGTCTCATGTTCCGCCGTCAGCCGTCCGTCGTCGTAGTGGGCTACACCGATAGTGACTGGGCCGGCAGTCCAGACGGTGAGAGTCGTACGGGCTGGATCTTTCTGGTCGGCGGCACAACTGTGTCCTCGCGCAGTGGCAAGCAGGGGTGCATTGCACGCAGCACTGCTGAGGCTAAGTATGTGGCCCTTGGCTCAGGCACGTGTGAGAGTGTGTGGTTGCATCTTCTGTTGTCCGAGTTGCGTCAGTCTGTCGCATCCATCACCTTGCATTGTGACAATGAGAGTGCCATGGCCATCGCCGACAATGACGGTGTGCATCACACACGCACAAAGCACATCAATATTGAGTACCACTATGTGCGTTCGTTGTTGCATGACGGCAGCATCAGCATCGTATGGGTTGAGACAGCACGGCAGCTGGCTGACTTCCTGACCAAGGCACTGAAGCGGCACTCGTTCAAGAAGGCTGTGAGTTCAGTCAGCGTGCATCTGTGAGTTGCCCTCTTTGTCTCTGCCTGCGTCTCTGCGTACCTTGGGGGAGTCTGGATGTTGACCGTTTCTCTACCCGCCCATGTACACTACGCCTGTGAGTCATGGGGGAGTGTTGGTTTTTGCGCATCTCTCATTGTGCTCTGTTGTGTCCTCCCGGCTTGTGTACATCGGCGTGCAGATGACTGACGGCGAGACTCGACGCTGATGGAGTGTCATCCGGTGGAGCCGACGCACGCTGAGGTCTACTCGCAGTTCGCTGGAGCCTCTTCTCTCCGGCGACGTGCTCAGCTCCATCGACAGGCCTCCTTGGCGGTCGTGCTGCCGGCGGTCACTGCCGCTGCAGTTGCTGTCTGCATGCGTCCAGCGCGTCCCATCGCGTCTGCATTGTCATGCTCTGCCTAGGGTCCTTGTTGCATGCTGTATGGCCCTGTTCGGCATCATGGACCACCATAGGCACTACCCGGGTTCGGGCAGCCATAACTCTTTGCTACTATTTTTCTAGCTGATTCTGACCACACGACTGCGTTCGCAGCGTCGGTATTATGGTATGGTCCAGTTTTCAGGCAAAACGGACAACGCCCGGGTTTTGGGCTGTCGGGCGTCTGGCAGGGCTCACCGAGAAAACCCTGCCTGTCAGAAAATAGGTCCAGAGCTATTTTCTGATTGGCTGGTGAGCTGAGTAACAACTTCTACACTAGTGGGGGAGGAGCTAGAACTTGGAGGGGTCTCCCATTGTTGCTCATTCTTCATTCCTAACCAGTTACTTTCAGTTTTCAGCTGCTTTCTGGCGCTAACTCTGGCGCGCGCGTTTCTGAGTAACCAACCAAGAGCTTCCAGACTTAGACTCTAGAGCAGCAGACTGAGGGGGCAGCTGACTTAAGCAACGAGCGTGGAAGCCCGCACGCTGTATCAACAACGCTGCTGCCCCAACCTGCTCCCTAGGATTTCTAGCTGGATCTTTCTCATTGGCGGCACGCAGGGTTGATGGCGGTATTACCGGTACCGCGGTGTACCGTGTTTTTTGTACCGTGGTATTGTACTACCGCGGTACGGTATTTTTTTAGCGATACCGGTACAGTATCGTTACTGACCTAGCAAGATACCTCTCTTCCGTACCGCGGTACAGTACCGCGGTACAGTACCGCGGTACAGTACCGCGGTAAAGATAAAGTCAACAGTTCGCTGTCGAACATGTAACGCTAACGCCGTAAGAAAATGTGACACACTCACACACACTAGTGACAATGACAATGACGAATGCCGGTTGACGAGGACAACGGAAGACAACGGCTGACGAGGACAACGGTTTCATATTGTTGCCCAAATTAGCGAGTTTTGGCCAAGATTTGACATTGCGTCCATTCCTTTGAGTTCGAACAACACATTCATATACTCTCGTATGTACATGTATCGCTCATCAGGGTTGTCTACTTTGGAAACCAAAACTGATATATACATTTATCTCAATACAATGTTGACAGAAATATCCACACGAATGACAAGTTGTCCATGCTCGCTTGGTATGCCTCGTTCAAACACGCTGTACGCTTAACTTCAGATTTCGGGTTGTAGTTGTAACAAAGTACATCAAAGGACAAGAGAAGTGGTGGGGAAACACAACCCTGAATGATTGAATAAACAAGTGACTAAGCTATTCCGCGTGAGAGTCGAAAGGCGTCGGGACCGAAACCAGAGTTAGAGGTTGCGTTTCATTAATCAACTGACCGTCGCGTTGCCCATTCCTGACTTATTGTGAGAGACTAACCCCCCTCCCTCTCGAGCCTTCAAAGGCCACCCTCTCCATTTATTGATACCAAAGTTGTTGTAGAAAACATTTCATATCATGTCATATTTCTCTCATGTCTAGATTTTGAAGGTACGGAGTATTTTCAGTTCATGTCTTCGTCGGAAATCTATTATTTTTATATAACATGTATACATTCTTGTACCCACTTCGTCTATCCTCCGCAGGTTTGTTTTGCTAGGTTAACGTTAAACTTGCGATAATCTAACATTGGCAGAGCTTGCGTCATGCAAGTGCAATGAAGTACCGCAGTACTCTTTGTTACGATTTGCAAATTGTGCATTATACCGTATACCGTGGTACACTGTAAGTACCGCGGTAATTTTTCAATACCGGTCCTACCGCGGGAGCGTTACCGGTATCGGTACTAACCTCCCGAAGTACTAGGATACCGCGGTACTTGTTACCCCGGTACACTAGTACCGCGGTATTGAGTACCGCGGTACCCAGATACCGCGGTATTGCAGCCCTGGCGGCACGGCTGTGTCCTGTGAGAAAATGCGTGGAAGCTTCCTAGCGATATTGCCGCTGACTAGGCGTGAGTGCCTGGTCAGACGGTGACGACAATCACAAGTCGTGCACACAACGGCAAGGGTCTGGCTAGGGGAAACAAGGCAAAGTGTCAGAATGCTTCAATAGCATTTTGCAGAGAGAAATGACAAATGACAGGTCCATGGCATTAGTACCTGCCGCGGCGCACGGCGGGTGTCGCGCGCGACAGTGCAAAGTCTGTCCTAAAACCGGCCCAAAACCATTGTTTTGGCTGTAAATCAGCATAGACAAGTTATAACGCTATGCCATCTGAACCTACACGTGTAGAATCTCAAGCCGGACGCTACGACTGGTCACATGCATGCATCCGACAACAAACGGTCTACACACAATGCAAAGACATGCAAATCGGGGCCATGGTCAGTCCACCGATAAAATCCTGCAAGTTGCAGAAAAACTGCAGAAGGTCCCAGACAGCATCCAGGACTCTGGAGCGACTGTCGATCAGCTCCGAGCAGGTAGTCCACCACCAGACGATGCCCCGGTGCCACCTGGGTATGCATCAGGGATATGCACGAGCATGGACACGACCGAGTGGTCATAGTAAACTATACAGATCGACAGGAACGTCACAAATCACAACACTCCCCCATGACCCGATGGTACGCATGCCTATTCACGTGCAGCATTGAAACGAGTGCAACGAGTGCAAAAACAGTCGTGACACCGACACAAACACACCTTGTACTCAACCACTCTCAGGCAAGGGGCGAAGCCCAACAGAACGAATGGCCACCAGAAACTTCCCGCGTGCCAGTGCCTTCGTCAAGAAGTCAGCGCGCTGCATGTCAGTGCCGACCCATATGACGGAGATCACGTGTCGCCCCGCCAGAGCACGCACGAAGTGATGCTCAACCGCAATGTGCTTCGTGCGAGCATGAAACACACCAGAGTTCTCCGCAATAGCAAGAGCACTCTGGTTGTCACAACAAAGCACAATGGCAGGCACTAACTGACCTAGCTCAAGGAACAGGCGCTGCAGCCACACTGCCTCAGCAGCCCCTGCACCCGAAGTAGCATACTCTGCCTCCGACGAGCTACGTTCAATGCAGCCCTGCTTCCCACTGCGCCAGGACACAGCGGTACCACCGAGCAGGAACACATAATCGGTGCGACTGCGTCCATCTGGTCTCCAGGCCCAGTCGCTGTCGGTTCAGCCATCAAGAACCACCGAGCACTGCCGGCGAAAGTAGAGTCTGAGGTACGGTGTGGAAACCACGTACTGCACCACTCGCACAGCCGCCTCGAGGGCTCTAGCACGTGGAGCTTGCAAAAACTGTGCAAGGAGGTTGACGGCAGAAGCGGTGTCGGGGCGTGTGGTAGTGGCCAGGTACATCAGAGATCTGATGAGGCGGAGGTACAAGATCACATCCACTGTTTCCCCCAACTGTGTGGCATCGTCCACCTTCGGGGCGTCCTGCCTGTCAGGTGTGAGAGGTGTGGAGGCCGTTGGCACTGCGCCAAGGAGGTCACTGAAGTGCTCCCCCACAACGCGTGCGTATCGGGCCTGATGCAATAGAAGCGTCCGGCGTCTGCGATCTCGTAGGATCTCCATGCCAAGAAACACCGCTGCAGGACCAAGGTCCTTCATCCTATAGGCAGTATGGAGGATCGCCTTGGCCTCCTTCACGGCCTCCATGGAGGGAGACGCGATCAGGAGGTCGTCCACATAGACTAGGATGGCAGTGAACCGCTCAGGCGCCTGTCGGATGAAAAGAGAGGGATCTGCCTCGCTCTGCACATATCCCGCACGAGTAAGAGTGCCTGTGATCTCCCGGTTCCAGTACTGAGGAGACTATTTGAGTCCGTACAAGGACTTTGTCACCATCCTCAAAGCCTGGTGGCTGGGCCACGTAAATCTCCTCATCCAGAGAGCCATGGAGGAACGCATTGTTCACATCCATCTGGTGTAGTTCCCAGTCATGCTGAGCCACCACACCAAACAGAGCGCGAGCTGAGGTCATGCGGCTGACAGGGGCAAAGGTGTCAGTGTAATCAACGCCCTCGATATGAGAGTACCCCTTGATGACCAAACGAGCCTTGTGGCGTTTGAGTGAGCCATCCGACTTCACCTTCTTGCAAAAGACCCACTTGACCTGAATCGCCTTCCTCCCAGTTGGAAGGTGGACTAGCTCGTAAACTCCGTGCTCTCGGATGGCACGAAGCTCATCCTCGCAGGCCACACACCAGGCGTCGACAGCCTCTGATAAGAGGGCGTCCCTCAGTGTGCCCGGATCAGGCGCCAACGAGGGAGAGCTCTGAGTGGCGAGTGCGCACGCCTCAGAACTGGGCCTGACGAGCACAAGGTCAGCTGCTGCATCACAAGCGGTACGAAACTCGCGAGTGACGAGATCGTACCCTACAGGACACGCTGGATGTACCTCTGTGTGATCTGCACGGATACTCAGGCCGAGGGCCTTTGTGCCGGGATCGCCACTCGCAACGCTGCGAGTGGAGCGCCTGGTTGCGGGACCTGACACTCGTTGGGCTCCGGAGTCCAATGGTCGAAGACGACCACCGGGCTCACGCGAGTAGCCTGGGCTCGAAGGGCTGACCGCAGGCTCAGAGACAGGCACAGCCAAATTCGGTGAGGACTGAGGCACAGGGGCAGGTGATGCAATGGGAGGAGAGGCTGGTGAACTGATGGGAGACGCAGGACCGGGAGTGGCAGCGGGACCGCCCATAGAGACAGGAGTACCGGTGGACAGAGGGACAGCATCATTGGTGTCTGTGGGGTGCGACGGTGGAAGAGAGGAGACAGGCTGGGCGGGAGAGGTCTCTGGGCCGACAGCGATGATCGCCGGGTCATCAAGATCCGGAGACCGAGAAGTGGAGGGGGCTCAAACGGACACATCAGCCGAAGGAGAGGTGCTCGTAGGCTCAGACTCCCCCATCCGTCGAGAAACCTCACATGTAGGAACGTGTGTGACAGACATCGACACAATCGAGGTCAGATCGCGGTAGGTGAGAGACTCAAAGAAGAGTGTGTCACAGGAAAACAATGCGACGAAGGACGGGATCCCAAAACTGCCAGGCCTCTGACCGTGGGGTTATACCAACGAAGGCACACAAGCGACCCCGCGGAGAGACCTTGCACCCCTGCTGATCCTCCGTGTACCACACAGAAGCCACTGAGTCCCAAACACGAGCAAGACGCAGATCGGCACGGTGGCCAAACCAGAGCTCATACGGTGTAATGTAGTCTGGAAGAGGACCGTGCGGGAGGCGGTTCCAGACCCACGTCATGGAGGCGAAGCCTTAGAAGGTAAAGGATTCCCGGAGCCCGCACTCAGACCGCATAGCACAAACCGCATCCTCCATGGTGCGGTTCCAGCGCTCAAAGCACCGTTCTGCTGAGGAGTGACAGGAGCAGAGACTTGGTGAAAAATCCCGCGTTCGGCAAAGAAACTGTCCATTTTGCCAAGAAACTCGCCGCCGCGATCCGAGCGGAAGGTATGCAGTGAGTGACTGACGCTCAGCCATTACTAACCAGAGATGAACCGCGAGAGCGGCATCACTCTTCTGGCGTAGGCTGTAGACCCACCGCATCCGGGTGAATTCATCGGTCACTGTCAGGACATATCGGCCTCGATCGGATAAGGACTCGACAGGGAGAGGACCGAGAAGGCCCGAATGGACCAGTTCGAGGGGACGAAGGGCTCGCGAACGGGAGTCAGGGTAGGTGTAGCGATGCATCTTACCCTGAGCACAGAATAGACAATCGGTCTTGGGCGGCTTCTCGAAAGAGGCCGCGTCAAGACCGAGGGCGGGTTGTGTCCCAATGAGCTTCGACACAGTGTCGGAGCCCACATGACACAGACGTCGATGCAGCAGGCGCTGGTGCTCAGTAGACAGGACACCTGTGACAAACACACGAGCAGGAGGGAAAGGAGAGCAAGGAGAAGAAGAGATCCGAGGAACACAATACAGATCATCCACAACAGAGGCACGAAGACCAATAGTGCAAGAATCAAGAGCAGTCACTGTCGCGGATTCGGCAGTATGATCCACAGAGAGTCCCATCACAGTGCAGGCACGTACAGAGAGCAAGCTGAGCTCAAGGTCAGGCACAAAAAGCACGTCAGAGAGATACAAGGTGCCAGACGGACCATCGAAGCACACAACCCCAACACCCTGGACTGGCAAGGACTGACCAGAGCCTATGCGAACGGAACAAACAGATGCCACTGGACCAAGGACACCAAAGTCACTACGACGACATGTCATGTGGGGAGTGGCACCGGAATCGATGATCCAAGTGTCACCCGAATCAAGACTGGAGGACGACACGCTGCAACGGGCAATGGAACACTCGGCTGCAGACGGGCGCTCGGCAACAGAGGAGGGAGAACAACGAAGGGCGCACAGGTGAGACTTAGAAATCCAATCTGTACTATCAGGACCATCATCATCACATGCCAGCTGTGCTCCCCCACATGAGTCATCACGAGAGACGAGAATAGACAAACAAACAGTCTGTGAACTACCCGGCTGTGATAACACACTCGCACCTCCCTGAGAGCGAAGCGCCAGGAGCTGACGGAGCTCGACGATGGTGTGGTCACGGGGGTTCGGGTCTCTACTGCTCGCCGTGGGGAAGCGGGATCTGCTGCGGTCGTGGTCGCCGTGCGACCAGAGGCTGTGCTGCTTGACGCAGACCGCTGTGCGTGTGCAGCCTGAAGACCGTGAGTGATCCGCGCCCAGTCGAGTGGCTGCTGGCACTCGGTGTAGCGGTGAGCGCCTCCACAGTTGTAGTAGTGAACAGTGCATCCACTGCTACTGCCTGATGATTGCTGCTACGGTGACTGCTACTGGCCCGAGCCATGCTTTCTTTTTGCTCTTCTTCCCTGTGCTGCTGCTCCCACACCCTGCGTCTGATTCCGGGTAGCTGGGGTGGAAGGGGAAGAGGAGGGCGTGCCAGAGGATGGAGAAGTGAATTGCGAGAGAGGCGTCGGTGGTAACGCGATGACCGGTGCAGCAAGTGAACTCTCCTGGTGGGCGACGACTGCCTCACGAGCGGATGTCACCTGGAAAAATAGCTGATGCGCCCAAGGAAGAAGCTGAAGGGAGGTGGAGAAGGGCTCAAACGCAGCGTTGCTGTACCTCGTGAAGATGTCGGCATGCTCAAGACGGACTTCGATCATGAGCGTGCGAAGCGCCCACAGCTGTGTCCCTCCTGCGGTCCCAAGGCGCGTGTAGATGCGCATGGCGCGCCGCTAGTAAGCGGCTGCGGGCTCGGCAGGTCCCTGACGAAGGGAGTGGAAGGTGCGGATGTAAGCTGCGCGGGTGGCGTGCATCTCTGCAGCAAGTAGGGACAATGCCAGCTCCCAGCCCCGACGTGGGTCAGCACCCACGCCTGTGCCGGCCTCTCCAAGGAAGGGGCGAAAGTCCACGACAGTCTCGCGAGGCATGGCGTGAAGAAGTCCGCGCATCACCCGAGCCGCTGTCAGCACCTGAGCACGGTCCGTAACCTGGTACTGACTGTGGTAGTAGGGCCAAACTCCCTCTGAAGTGGCCCAGACCTGGAAGAGGGTCTCCCAGCAGTCAAAGCCGTCCTCACTGACATATTGTGGGGACAGTGTCTCGAAGTCCTTAGGTTGCCGCTTCGTAGGGAGAGCAACCACAGGATGGGAAAGACGAGGGATGGTGAAGACATCGGGACGAGGAAAGTCGCCAAGGTAGGTCTCAGGCGAAGATCGGATCTCTTGGAACGGGGAACCGGAACGTGTCTGCAACTGGCGAAGACGCTCTTGAAGTACGCGAATCTCCCTCTCGGGAGTGTCATCGTCCATGCCTGGCATATCAGGATCCTCCAAAGGATCAAGAAGTGGCGGGTCCTGTCCTGCCGCTCTCCTTGGTGTAGATGCTGATTGCTGTGCAGAAGGTGTGACACCGCTGACTCCCCCGGAGGTGTACTGTGGGGCCGTGGACTGACTCTGAAGAACATCAGTGAGTGTGCGGATGTCGTCGGTCAGCTGCTGGTGTAGACGACGTATCTCATCCGCCTGACCCCGCAGGTCCGCAATGGCCTTCGAGCGTGGGCTCATGACCCCGGAGGAGGAGGAAGAAGGATCTGGCGGTCCTTTGTCCTTGTCACCGGTTGGCGCCATGTCAGCGCTCAGTATGGGGCCGAACATAAAAATGCTCCGAATGAGAAACCGACATCGTTTCTCGAGGAGTTGAAACGTTCAGAAAAATTGACGTTTTGACCCCAAAATTGTTGACATCAGCACAGCCGATGATGACGTCAGTGTTTCTTGCGCTAGCGGAAAAAAACGCTAACGTTTTTTTTTTTTTTTTAAAAATTTATTTATGCGAGCGTTGTTTTGCCAGCGTTTTATACGCCAACTTTTTTTACGCCAGCGATTTTTTTATAGAAAGGTCACGCGAACTCCGTGTGACCGGTGGGGATGACCTCGTCACCCCCTGCTCATGGGTGAGCAGGGGCTGCGCAGGCCAGCGGAGTGCCACGCAGGCCTGCGTAGTGCTGCACAGTTTCTGCGTAGCAGAAACTGTGCAGCAGTTGCAATGCTACTGTTGCGCTGCTGCAATGCTACTGCTACGTTGCTGCTGCTTCCGCTGCTGCTACTTCGCTACTGCTGCGCTGCAGTCACCGCAGTAGCTGCAATGCTGCTGCTACGCTGCTACTGCTTCCGCTGCTACTGCTGTGCTGCTGTTGCTGCTCGCGGCTGCTAGTGCTCGCAAGCGCCGCCGCAAGCTGCTGATGCGAGCTGCTATTCCTTTTTTTTGTGTACAGGCTAGCAAGCAGACATGGCTACTACAGGCACCCGGTGGTGGTGGTGCTGCTGCTGTTGTTGGAGCTAGTAAATGCCGCAGCTCACCCAATGTGGTGGTGGGGACTGAGTGATGATGTTGTTGAAAAAATGGCTGCAACAAGTCATAGGATACGGCGACGACAGTGACTCTCACTGCTACTGTCGGTGCTGCGTCTCTGCAGTGCAGCTCAGCGAGAGGAGTCTTGATGCTTTGATACCATGAGAAAATGTGTGGAAGCTTCCTAGCGATATTGCCGCTGACTAGGAGTCAGTGCCTGGTCAGACGGTGACGACAGTCACAAGTCGTGCACACAACGGCAAGGGTCTGGCTAGGGGACACAAGGCAAAGTGTCAGAATGCTTGAATAGCATTTTGTAGATCGAAATGACAAATGACAGGCCCATGGCATAAGTACCTGCCGCGGCACACGGCGGGTGTCGCACGCGGCAGTGTAAGGTCTGTCCTAAAACCGGCCCAAAACCACTGTTTTGGCCGTAACTCAGCGTAGACAAGTCAGAACGCTACGCCATCTGAACCTACATGTGCGGAATCTCAATCCGGACGCTATGACTGGTCACGTGCATGCATCGGGCAACAAACGGTGGACACACAATGCAAAGACATGCAAATCGGGGCCACAGCCAGTCCACCGATTAAATCCTACAAGCTGTACAAAATCTGCAGAAGGTCCGAGACAACATCCAGGACTCTGGGGCGATCAGCTCTGAGCAGGTAGTCCACCACCAAACGACGCCCCGGCGCCACCTGGGTCCGCATCAGGGATGTGCACGAGCATGGACGCGGCCGAGTGGTCACAGTAAACTGTACAGGTCGATAGGGACGTCACAAATCACAACACTAGCACAGTGGCAAGCAGGAATGTATTGCACGCAACACTGCTAAGGCTGAGTGAGTAGCCCTTGCCTTAGAGGCATGTGAGAGCATGTGGTTGCGTTGTCTGTTGTCCGAATTGCGTCAGTCCGTCGCATCCATCACGTTGCATTGTGACAATGAGAGTGCCATGGCCATCGCCGACAATGACGGCGTGCATCACACACATCCAAAGCACATCAATGTTGAGTATCACTATGTGTATTTGTTGTTGCATGAAGACAGCGTCTGCATTATGTGGGTTGAGACAGCACAACAGCTGGCTGACTTCCTAACCAAGGCACTGAAGCGCAACTCGTTCAAGAAGGCTGTGAGTTCGGTCGGCGTGCGTGCGTGAGTTGCACTCCTTGTCCCAGCCTGCGTCTCTGTGTGCCCTGGGGGAGTCTGTCTGTTGAATGTGCCGGTGCCCGCCCATGTGCAGTGCGCCTGTGAGTCATGGGGTTGTGTTGGTTTTTTTGCCTCTCTCATTGTGCTCTGTTGTGTCCTCCCAACTTGTGTATATGGGCGTGCAGATGACTGACGGTGAGACTCGATGCTGCTGGAGTGTCGTCCGGTGGAGTCGACGCACGTTGAGGCCTACACGCAGTTTGCTGGAGCCTCCTCCCTCCGGCGACGTGCTCAGCTCCATCGGCAGGCCTCCTCGGCGGTTGGGCCGCCGGCAGTCACTGCCACTGCAGATGCTATCTGCATGTGTCCAGCGCTGGATCTCACTGTACCATTGTGTCTACAACGTCATGCTCTACTTAGGGTCCAGGTCTCATGTTAGCGTGGCACTGTTGGCACCAGGGACCATTGTAGGCACTGCCTTGGTTTGGGCAGCCATAACTCCTCGCCACTATTTTTCTAGCTGCAGCTGCCCACACGACTATGTTCGCAACGTTGGTATTATGGTATGGTCAAGTTTTCAGGCAAAACGGACGACGTCCGGGTTTTGGGTTGTCAGCCATCTGGCGGGGCTCACCGAGAAAACCCTGCCCGCCAGAAAATAGGTCTATTTTCTGATTGGCTGGTTAGCTGAGTAACAAGCTCTATAGAGCTAAGGAGGAGCTAGAACCTGGAGGGGTCTCCCATTATTGCTCATTCTTCATTCCTAATCAGTCACTTCCAGTTTTTAGTTGCTTTCTGGCGGTAACACTGGCGCGCGCATTTCTGAGTAACAAACCCAAAGCACTCAGACTTAGACTCTAGAGCGGCAGACTGAGGGGGCAGCAGACTAAGCAAGGAGCGTGGAAGCTCGTACGCTGCGTCAACAGTGCTACTGTCCCAACCTGCGCTCTAGCACAGTTTCTAGCTTGGTATTAGAGCCAGAGCATAGCAGTAGCAAGAGACAACTGGCATACACGTGCCTCACTACGCCGGCGGACCCCATACGCGCCAGTGCAGGGGAAATGCTGCCGGATTTTTCTCGACAGCATTGACCCGCCTAGTGGCAGCGTCAGATTTATTCCCACGGCCACAGGGCCAAGGGAAATTCTATCAGATTTTTCCGACAGCACTGACCTCCACGCATGACGCAAGGAGGTGAGCAGCAGGCGGCGTCAAGCACTTATTGGCGACGACGCACATGGCGATGTCATCCGGGTGTAGTGACTGGCAATAGCAAGTAGCAGCAACAGCCTATAGCAGCATGAACAACTTGCAACAGCAGTAACTTGTAGTAGTAGTAGCTTGCGGCAGTAGCGAGCAGTGGCAAAAGTAGCTAGCAGTAGCTGTGCCCAGTAGTAGCAACCGGCAGCAGTAGCAACTCAGAGCAGTAGGAGCCCATTGCAGCAAGCGGCAGCAGCAGCAGGTCGTAGCAGTAGCAGTAGCAGCAGCAGTAGCGAGCAGCAGCAGTAGCCGACAGCAGCAGTAGTTGCGAGCAGCAGCCGGCAGTAGCCAGCAGCAGCGAGCAGGAGCAGATACAACAGCGGCCAGCAGTAGCAGCAGTTGTAGCTGTTCGCAGCCCACTGCTCACAGCGAGCAGCGAGCTGCAAGAAGCAAGCTCGCTGATTGAAGTGAGCAGCAAGAAGCAAGCAGCGAGCAGTGAGCTCAGTGCTCGTAACTCGCTGCTCACAGCGAGCAGCGAGCTCGCTGTGACGAACGAAAGAGAAAAAAAAGGAATAAGGAGGGGAACAAACAAATATCCCCCATCCCACAAGTAGCCCTACAGCGGCTATAGTGACCACCACAGCCGCTACAGCAGCCATAGCAGCCGCAACAGCACACACCAACTTAGCGGCAGCAGCAACAACAGCTACAATAGCAACCGCAGCAGCAGCAGCAACAGTAGCAGTAGCAACAACTGCAGCAATAGCAACAGGAGCAACAACAGCCGCAGCAATAGCAGCAACAGCAGCAACAGCAGTGGCAACAATAGCAGCTACTATAGCACACCAGTAGTAGCAGTAGCCACGGCAGCAGCAGCAATGGCAGCAGCAGCAGCAGCTTCCCTGTAGCTGACATAGCAAGAGCTCCAGCAACAGCCGCTGTTGACGTCAGTAGTCGTCAGCTGACGTCACTGATGACATCACCGCTGACGTCATCAATGAAAAAAATCTATAGTAACAACCCTGTAAATTACGCAGCAGCTGCTGTTGACGTCAGCCATCTTAGGCTGACATCACTACCGACGTCACTGTTGACATCAGGAGTACATAAAAAAAAGGGGAACAAGGAGGGGCAACAAAACCCACCATGGTTAACAGCCCCATTGGGGAGGGGTCCTCTGTTGGGGGGACCCCTAGCCCCCCTTCTTTCAACAGTTGTAGCAGCTGCAACAACAGCAATAGCAATAGTAGTAGCAGTAGTAGGAGCAGCAGCAGTAGCAGCAGCAGCAGCAACAGCAGCAACAGCAACAGCAACAACAGTAGCAGTCCACAGGCTTCGTTCCTGCTGCCTCCGACCCCCTGGCCACCATATACCAACAGCTTGCCACAATGACGCAGCACTACAGCCGCTGGCATCACAGACTCACACCAGTGCCTTACCGCCTTTCCCTGCTCCTGGGAACGCCAACCCCGCTGTGTCTAATGGCACGCATTACCTGGCGCAGCAGCAGACCCAGCGCCAGATGAAGATAGTGACTTCAGTTCTTGGCCCCACTCTAGGTGCCGGCCACAGGCCAAATGACTTCGAGACCCCGCCCCCGCCGCTTCAGGCCGGCGAGCAGTTTCGGAGCTGGGAGCTGAGCTTCCGCATCAAGGTACAGGGTGAGGGCCTGTGAGCATACTACACTCTTCCATACGACTCCACCCAGGCCGACCAGCTGTATGATGCTGGTCGCGCTGTACGCGCCCTCGTTCCAGTCGCTCCTCCAGCATCACGCCTTGCCATAGAGCCCTTCCTCGATGACTTCACCACTGGTGGGACCCCAGACCCTACAGTCCCATGGCACGTCCTCACCCGTCCCCATCGCCTATCCAGCGCGGCTGAGACCAGCTGTCTGTTGCGGGATTTTAACTCCCTGCACAAGGGGGAGACCGAGATGGTCACCTCTTACTGGCAACAGGCTGAGGACATCCTCTATCAAGCGCGGTGCCACCGACGCGTACGTCGACTTTTTTGACCACTACACCCAGGACGTCCTCTCCACCATAACGGCCCAAGGCACCCTCATGCCCTGGGCATACGGGCTTTTTCTTAGGATTGAGAAAGCTCATTTAGAGTCTCGCATCTAGCGCACAGAGGCCCTCGCCTCCCCTGCCGTCGCCGCCGTGGCCGTTGCTTCCCCCACAATAGCTGCATTCACTAGCTCCTTGTCGTTAGCGAAGAAGAAGCGCAAGGGCAAGAAGGGCAAGGGCCCGCAGCAGCAGCAGCCGACCGGGTGTAGTGGTGGTGGCTCGGTCTACCACAACTGTGGCCAGCTAGGACAAGGGTGGTACACGTGCCCGTTACCGAAGGACGAGGCGCGTGTCATTGCCACCATGCGTCGCTAGCGTGAGCACCGTCTTGCCTCTGCCGCTGTCCCTGTTGCCGGCCCTGACGGCTCCACCTCGTCTAACAGCTTCACTCCTCCGACAGCCACACTGGTCTCGCCGTTGCCAGCTCTGCATCAGCATCATTTGTAGTAGTCGGCGCCTCCATTTCCATCATCGGTGCAATCCTCCTTCTGTCCGGGCTCCGGCACTATCACTCTGCACTCAGTCTACACTCTCGGACCGTCCACCCGTGAGCGTCAGTTGGAGTAGTTCATCACGCTCCATCTCGGCCTGCCTCGCCTTCCCCACAGGGAAGTGTGGGTTGCGTTACCTCCTACCCGTCTGCCCTGCCCTACATGACTAAGACTGAGATGTGGTCATGTCTTGCTTCCTTTTCTACCTCGTCGTCTCCCGTGCTCTCTTCTGCCCCTCTCTATGACAATGTCGCGTGGCTTGATGATTGGCAGTCTCGGTTCGCGCCAATGTCCACTGCATCCGCGTCTCTTGCTTGCTGTCATGTGACTGTTAGTGATTTGGCGACTCCGGTCCAGGACCCTGCCGAAACTTGGATCATCGACTCTAGGGCCACGCATCACATGACCGCCTCTCGCGAGGCCTTCAGTGTGCTTGGTCCTCATGGCGATGTGTTCAGTGTCCAGACGGGCTTTGGATAGGTGCTACCTGTCCACGGCGTCCCTCGTTTGTTTCTGTGGTCCTACCGGTGATGTCTTCTTGACCGATGTCCTCTTTGTCCCAAGTCTTGAGCTCAGCCTTCTGTCCGTCACTGCCCTTGACCGCATGAGCATGGACATTTTGCACTCGCATGGCGTTGGCACTGTGTCGTTATGCCCATCCGGTCTTGTCGTTCTGCATGCCACCGCCCGTGGAAACCTGTGGCACGTACCTTGTCTATCCTCCCCTCCCTCCGTTCCCTCCCCGTCCGCCCCCACAGGTCATGTATTTGTCACTAGCACAATCTCACCACAACACACACGTCTCTTGCACCGCCGCCTTTGCCACGTCCACTCTGCTGTCATCGATAGCATGCTCCACACCCAGCCGGCCAAGTGCCTTGACCCGGACTCCTTGCCTTGCCCGTGTCCCACAGAGTGCATTGATTGTGCTCAGGGAAAGATGCACTGGTCCACCTACCCTCATTCATTCTCCCGTACATCCGCCCCTGTGGACCTTGTCCATTCCGATGTCATGGGTCCTCTTCCTACCGAGTCCGTCGAGGAGCATGGACGCTATGTACTCATCCTCACTGATGACTACTCTCGCTACCGCTGGGGCTTCTGCCTTTGGCAGAAGAGCGATGTCGCTCCTACCATTTGAGACTGGCTTGTCCGTGCGGAGCGTGAGTATGGTCGGCCTCTTCACCGCTTTCGCTCCGATTGCGGTGGCGAGTACATGGGAGAGACCAAGACTTTTCTCGCCTCCCGCGGTATCCACCACGAGACGTCGGCGCCTTACATACCGGCCCACAACGGCGTCTCCAAGTGGTGGAACCGCACCATGGCTGACGCTGTCCGCACCATGCGGCTCGATTCTGGCCTCTCCGATGGCTTCTACTTCGAACCCATGGCCTACATGACGTGGGTCTAGAATCAGATTCCCCATGGACCCCTTCCCCGTCAATCTACACCGTATCAGCACTGGTGCGGTCAGCGTGCTGACCTCCGCCCGGCTCGTATACGGGGTTGTGTGGCCATTGTGTGGCTGCCCGCTCCACAACAGGGCAGCAAACTCGCCCCCCGCGGGCGTCTTTGCACCTTCCTCGGTGTCTCCCCACAGTCCAAAGCCTCGCGGTTCTGGGATCTCTCCCGGCACTGCATCATCGAGTCCTGCGATGCCCTCTTCTTTCAGGAGCTGTTTCCTTACGACCTCGTTCGCTCTGGCTCATCGATGCCCCTCCCGTCTTGGAGGGGAGTGGTGAGTCAATCCCCCGTCCTACCGCTTGCGGGCGGCACATCATATGGTCTCTTCGAGCTGGTAGCCCCAGTCACGTCCGCTGGCCCCTCCGGGCCGGCAACCCTAGTTGCGTCCGCTAGCCCCTCCGGGCCAGCAGCCTCAGTCACGTCCGCTAGCCCCTCCGGGCCGGCAGTCCCAATCACGTCCGCTGGCCCCTCCGGGCCAGCAGCCCCACTCGCGTCCGTTGGCCCCTCGGGGCCGGCAGCCCTAGCCAAGTCCGCTGGCCCCTCTGCACTGGCAGTCCCGTCCACGTTTGCTGGTCCCTTTGGGCCGTCAGACCCGTCTGCAACCACTGGTCCCTCCGGACCGGCAGCTCGAGTAGCGTCCACTGGTCCCTCCGGGCCGGCAGCTCCAGTCGTATCCGCTGGTCCCTCTGGGCCAGCAGCCCTTGTGGAGTCTGCTGGCCCCTCCGCGCCTGCAGCTCCATCCGCGTCTACTGGTCCTTTCGGGCTGGCAGACCCGTCCGCGTCCGCACTTCTGTCCGTACTTGCAGCCCCGTCTACCTCCGCTAGCACCTCGGACTCGGTGCCATCTCCTGCCCTACCGCGCTACACGTGTAGCCCAGGCGGCAACCTCCAACCCAGGCCGTCAGTGAGTGCACAGACCTCCACACCGCGCACTATGGCACCTCGGCCCCCCGGGGCCCATGTGTCTCTACCACTCCTGCAATCGTGAGTGGGTACCCTGGCACCAAGGCCCTCGGCCTAACCACTTCGGCCATCATTGCAGACCTCCACCCGGGCTCCGCACTGGGCTATGTCATGCTCCATCAGGAGCATCGGCATGCCGTCACGGCTGCTCTCACACGCATCACACCTAGAACTCCAGATGCACACGTCCTCGCAGTCCGCTCCACGGCACGCCTGGAGGATCCAGCCACCCTACGCGAGGCTCGAGCCTCAGGTGAGGCTGCACATTGGGATGCTGCCTCCACCGATGAGCTCGCTGTTATCTGGGAGCACCACGTGTATGATCTCGTTGATCTCCCTCCAGGTCGGAAGGCTATCGGTGCCAAATGGGTCTTCCGGCGCAAATGGAAGCCGGACAGGTCCTTGGACAAGCACAAGGCCCGCCTCACAGCCAAGGGGTTTGCTCAAGTCCCTGGGGTTGATTACGACCAGATCTTTGCCCCACTTGGCCGATTCTCCACTTGCCGGGCGCTCTTCAGCTTGGTCGCCCAGTACGGGTGGGAGCTGCATCAGATGGACGTGAGCAACTCTTTCCTCCGTGGCTCGCTGGAGGCTGAGGACCTATACATGGTACAACCTCCAAGCTTTCACGACGACACTAGGAAGGTCTGGCGGCTACGGAAGGCCCTTCGCGGCCTGAAGTAATCGCCTCGATGCTAGAACCAGGACATTAGTCGCATGCTCCTCTGCGACGGCCTCTTGTGTGGCACTGCTGACCCCGCAGTCTTCGTCACCCCGTAAGGCTTGAACTTCGCTGCTTTCCTGGTCTACGTCGACGATCTCCTCATTGTGTCGCCAGACGTGGCTGCCATCTAGCGTGTCAAGGACCTGCTGCACACCGCTTACCAGATGAAGGATCTCGGGTCTGCCCGAGTCTTCCTGGGCATGGAGCGCGAGCATGATCGCTCCCAGGGCGGCTTGCACGTGCCGAACACATCCTCATCCATGTCACCTGATGGCTAGGTGAAGCTGAAGAACTCTGACCCAGTCGTTATAGGGGAGCCTGTTGACGTGACCTCATATTTGCGAGTCATCGGGTCATTGATGTTCCTAGTGACAACGACGCGCCCAGACATTGCGTTCGCCGTCAACCTCCTGACTCAGTTCTCTCAGGAGCCGTGTCACCTCCACTTTGAGGCTGCAATCCAAGTACTGCGCTATGTCGTCTCGACTCCACGGCGAGGCCTCATGTTCTGCTAACAACCGACTGTTGTCGCGGTGGGCTACACCGGCAGTGACTGGGCTGGCAGTCCGGAAGGTTAGAGACGCATAGGCTGGATCTTTCTGATTGGCGGCACGGCTGTGCCCTAGCACAGTGGCAAGCAGGGGTGCATTGCATGCAACACTGCTAAGGCTGAGTGCGCAACACTTGGCTCAAGTGCATGTGAGAGCGTGTGGTTGTGTCGTTTGTTGTCAGAGTTGCGTCAGTCCGTTGCATCCATCACGTTGCATTATGACAATGAGAGTGCCATGGCCATCGTCGACAATGACAACGTGCATCACGCACACACAAAGCACATCAATGTTGAGTATCACTATGTGTGTTCGTTGTTGCATGACAACAATGTCAACATTGTGTGGGTTGAGACAACACGACAGCTGGCTGACTTCTTGACCAAGGCACTGAAATGCGACTCGTTCAAGAAGGCTGCGAGTTCGGTCGGCGTGCGTCCATGAGTTGCACTCCTTGTCCCGGCCTGTGTCTTTGTGTGCCCTGGGGGAGTCTGTCTGTTGAATGTGTCGCTGCTCGTCCATGTGCACTGCGCTCGTGAGTCATGGGGGAGTGTTGTTTTTTTTGCATCTCTCATTGTGCTCTATTGTGTCCTCCCAGCTTGTGTACATGGGCGTGCAGATGAATAAAGGTGAGACTCAATGCTGCTGGAGTGTCGTCCGGTGGAGCCGACGCACGTTGAGGCATACACGCAGTTCGCTGGAGCCTCCTCCCTCCGGCGACGTACTCAGCTCTATCGGCAGGCCTCCTCGGCGGTCGGGCCGCCGACGGTCACTGCCATTGCAGATGCTGTTTGAATGTGTCCAGTCCTGGATTTGACTGTACCATTGTGTGTGCAGCGTCATGCTCTGCTTAGGGTCCAAGTTTCATATTAGCGTGGCACTGTTGGCGCCAGGGACCATTGTAGGCACTGTCTTGGTTTGGGCAGCCATAACTCCTTGCTACTATTTTTCTATCTATTTCTGACCACACGAGTGCGTTTGCATTGTCGGTATTATGGTATGGTCCAGTTTTTAGGCAAAAAGGACGGCACCCGGCTTTTGGGCTGTCGGCCATCTGGCAGGGCTCACCGAGAAAACCCTGCCTGCTAGAAAATATGTCTATTTTCTGATTGGCTGGTTAGATGAGTAACAAGCTCTACAGAGCTGGGGGAAGCTAGAACTTGGAGGGGTCTTCCATTGTTGCTCATTCTTCATTCCTAATCAGTCACTTCCAGTTTTCAGCTGCTTTCTGGCGCTAACACTGGCGCTCGTATTTGTGAGTAAGAAACCCAGAGCACTCAGACTTAGACTCTAGAGCGGCAGACTGAGGGGGCTGCAGACTAAGCAATGAGCGTGGAAGCCCGCACACTGCATCAACAACGCTACAGCCTCAACCTGCGCTCTAGCACAGTTTCTAGCTGCTCGCTCGCTCTCGCATGGTTCACTACGGCGGTCTGTGACTTGTGACTTGTTGTCTATTCTCTCTCGTGAGCTGCAACCGTGCGTGGCTTGATACCCTTTATGGCGTTTTGTGCTTGAGGACTCTCCTAAACTCTTTGTTGTTCTCTCGCATTAGTCCTCTACCTACAGGTATCAGAGCGAGGGTGCGAAAGCAACCGTCGAATAGCCGATCCTGGTTGTAGGACCCTCGCCGCCGCCGCCGCCGTCGCCACCGCCGTTGCCGTTGCGTTACATCTGTACTTGCGGCAGCAGAGCAGCACTCCCTACGCTCACAGCCTCAGGATTGGCAGAGAGCCTCTTCTCTCGCCATCTCCCCGGCCTCATCCACTGTCTCTCCACCACCCCCGCCGTCGCCATCACTGCAACTGTCGCCGCACATCTGCATGCCCTACAATAGCAGTCTCTTCCTTCTGACGTTGCGAATTGGAGGAGAGGCCTGTCCCTCCTAATCTTGCAGCCGTGATCCTCACGGTGGAGTCTATTCTCTATCTTCGCCTAGTCTAGTTCCACCTTCTAATCCCGCGGCCTCTATGTCCTCTCACCTCTAAGTTCCGTCCCGGCCCCACCAGCATTGGCTCCGCCTGGCCTGAGCTGCGTTAGCCAGCTAGCAGCAGTGCCATCCACACTGACAGCCGCAGAAGTTGCCACGACAGCTATGTATTCAACTGTGTCGGCCACACCATTCCCTGCCACTCTCACAACACCAGCAGTGGGTACCGCAACTGCAACGCCCGTGTAGCATACGTAATTATTGCAAGCCGTGCCCTCTTGACTGACGGCACACGGCTCCTGCACCGACCGCCGGCCGATGTCCCTTCCCGTCCATGACATCCACAAGGACACCGCGTGAGCATTGGCATCGCCTGTCACGCTGGCTTCCCGGGCTGTAGCAGGCTCAGTGTCGCCCGAGGCCTACTACAAGGCGCGGTCGTCGCACCGACGTGGACGCTCACGCTGAGGTGGGCGCAGTGACAGCGCACTCGGGTCATCTCCAACTCACTCCAAAGGGATGGCACATCACCGATCGGTAAGCGCATCCCCCCAACTCTTTCCCGAGGTGAATCCGCAACCAACCGCCTCCGCCGTCAAAGATATCACCTTCGCACATTTGTACGCAACGTTCATTGACAACACCACCACACTTGTCGGTGCACTCAGGCACGCAGCAGCTGCGGTCGTAGACGTAGCAGCCGCTGCGGCATGCACATTTGCAGCAGCAGCTAGGGCTTCACGTGCTCCTGCTTCAATGTCAGCCGGGTGGGTGACCGACGCCTACACTGAGGCTAGAGTGGTTGTGGTTCCTATTGCTGCAGCAGCTGCTAACCTCGGCACACAGATTGTAACAGTCGCTTCCGCCGTTGCCTCAGCGACAGCATCCGTAGCGACTGCCACAACAGCCACTACAGCAGCCATCCGTACCTCCACAGCGGTAGCTGCAACATCTGCAGTGTCTGCTTCATTGGCTATCTCCAGCATTTCCACCACTTTCCTCTCCACCGTGGCTGCCTGCATCACTCTCAGCGCCGCATTCACCATATGCGCCCTAGCCCTGATAGTTCTAGCTGCGTCTACTGTCCGCATTCTGTTTGCAGCCTCCGCTTCTGCCATCTCTCCACTTTTTGCTCTTCTATGCCGTCCTTCCCCCTCTGCCAACTCTTGAACTGTCTGCATCCTCTGCGTGCACTATTGGCCCTTGTCTCTTTTCTCTCTGTGGTGGCTTGCCGTGCCTGACTTAGGGGGGGGGGGGTGCCATGCAACAACTGTTCTATGTGCCTCTGGCACTCCTGTTTTTCCCACGCCCACTGGGGCTGGGGAAACTCTACCGATATCTGTCCGACAGAGCCCCCACATCGTCACCATGCCTGGTGACGATGAGTCAGTCGTTGCTGACCTGCAGCGTCAGCTGAACCTCGCTTGCGAATCTCAAGACCGACTCAAGCTTGCAAATGACTGCGCTGCGTTTTCTGATGAAGTCGCCACCATAGTCCTCAAGCGTCGTATCACCAACCTACTAGTGCACTGCCCCGGCCTCTGGCACCCTCTTATGGGTACACTAGCTAGCCTCTGTGGTCGGCTTCTACTCGGACCCGAGCCCACGCTCTGCACGCCTACCCGTATCATCAGCCCGATATCGTGGTGATCGGACCAACTCCACCATCTGGCCAGCTTTCTCTGTGGTCCCTCTCGTCACCACAAGAGACAACATTCTTCACACTCATCCTCATCATCAGACACCTTCAGGGGTTAATATGTGGGTCCTCAGCACCACCCTTTTGTGATGTAGCTCTCCAGCCGCTCCCGTGATCGGTCTCTCCACTACCACGATACGGCATTCTCCATCCTCACTCACATGATCCTCAGAGGTTCGGTCCTCTCATCCCACAACACAAGCCACCTCTCCTTGGATTTGCTTGGACAATTATGTGAAGATGGATGCCACGGTTGGTGCCAGTGTCGTCTGCGCTCTAGTGACTGGCATGTAACCTGGCTCCAGCCCCGTCCTCTTCCTCACACGCCATAGCAGGTGGACCTACTTGCTTAATTTGTTCCTCTCACTGGCGCTCTGGCAATCCTAGACACCAAGCTCCAGAGTCGAGGCAGATGTTTCAGCAGCTTAGTGACCATTTATTCTCAGACCAGATCAATTCTTCCTGTCCAAAGTCATCTTTATCGTTTTCATATGTTTGACCTTCTCCAGCTGTATTGGACCTTCCATCTTGGCCCTTGGCTATTTTCTCCATCCTATGCTCCACTGGTGTCAAGCCCCCGATGGTTGAGCCACTCCCTACAGACTCTCCCAACCAGCCTCTCGCTCGACGATGTCGTCGGTGTCCAGCGCATCATGTTCATCTTTATCACGTATTTATCTCTACCGGCTTCTAACGTTACACCAGTCGAAGGAGTGTGTGTGCAACCGTCCGCTTCAACATCGACTGCGACAGTGAGCACCAAGGATGGAGCACGAGCACCTGGTACAACCCCTACTACATCATTTATAACAGGCACATAAGCATCCACAGCATCAGCATCATCTAAAACCTCTATGTATTTAGCAGCATTGGCATCATCAGCATCATCAGGACCATCTACACTATCCACATCCATGCTTTCTTCATCATCTACATTATTAGCTGCATCAGCTGCGATGCCTGTACCAGCTACACCAGTTGCATCAGTTGCCCCATCTACTACATCTTCTTCATTTCCACCATCAGCATCCTCCACAGCTTCAGTGACACCTTCAACATATGCCTCATCTGCAGCACCTAATTCAATTACAACACCAGCCGCCTCAGCTGTGATAGCTCCACCAGTTGCACCAGCTGCACCTTTAGTGTCCACATCACCAATAACATCGGATTCATTTGGACCCTCAGTTTCAATTCAGCATTACCGTCATCCACTATATCGCCACCTTTGGTAGCATCACATGTTGTGGAAATGCCTTTGATGGTTGCATCTACCACGTCCTTAGTGTCGACAACATCAGGTGCATGAGGAGCCTCTACAGTGCCTTCATCTTCCACATTGGCTCTGCTAGCTACGTTGGTTGCACTGACCACATCATCTCCATCAGGTACACAAGCTTCACAACTCATGTTGACGTCTTCATCAAGATCATGTGTATGGTTGTTTTTGGCACCTTCGCGATCATCACTTGTACCACCTATGTCATCTGTGTTTGCATCATTTGCTCCATCTCCGGCATTATCATCTTTAGCAGCATCAGCTACACCTGCCCACCTATGGTAGGGATGACAGGGTCAGTTCTTTTGACCGAGTCACCAATACCTAGTCATCCTTTCTTAGATTCCAAGCTGAGGAGGATGATATTTTCTCCCTCATCTGTCAGCGTGAGACTTATGTCACCATCATCCAAGAGACATAGTCTGGTGATACTCCCACACCACAGGATGTACCTGATCACCTCTTCACTGGGAACATGGGGAGGAGCGACTACATTCTCATGGCTAGAGAGTGTGAGCTGAGGGATGCAGAGGAGGGTCTACGTGTGTAACATTGTACGTTGGCCGAGCTGCTCACTGAGGGGTGTAGTGGACACAGCTCAGATGGTTCTAAGCCCAGCTCCATTGCACCCTGAGAAAGAAACTCACAGGATGGGGATCCAGAGGCAATGAGTGGTGATGACACCCTGGAAAGCTTGGAGAAGCCCTTTGGCTCATCCCCACCCTTCCTCTTTGTATATCCACAACCCTCCTCCTCTTCCGAGCCCTGCACATCTCAGCCAAGTCAAAGTCTACCCTCTAGCACACTCTCCTAGCCTAGCGGGATGAGCGGCAGTCACCTTGTCACACAAGAGAATTATGTCTCACACCACTTGGAAGACCAACAATCGTTGTCTGCACCTTCCTTGAATTCTCTTGGAGGTTCTCCAGCCGCCTTTTCTCCTGGAAGGCCGCTCTCAGCCGTCCTGGCAAATAATCCTGCCGCCTTTTGAGCTCAAAGTGCTCAGGTCGTCACTTGAACCCGACCTATGATCTCCAAACTTTGGAAATCCATATCTCACTCAAACGGACTACGAATCGAGTTCCGTAAAGTGCGTTGGAACCTGTGAAACATCCTATATGCAACTGCCATGCCAGATGATTTTTATCAAACAACCTGTTTTTGTCACTTTCTGGCACTCTCATATCCATCATTATCCCACTTTGCGAGAATAAAAATCACACAAGTCCGCACTGTCCCCTCAGCTGCTAAAAGCGGTGCGCTGTTAGCGGCTTGGTCAGAAAGTCTGCCAGCATCATGCTTGAAGGGCAGAACTTGATCTGCACCACCTGCTTTGCCACGAGCTTGTGGATGAAGTGGTACCGCAGGTCGATGTGCTTGGTGCGGGCGTGAAACTCGGCGTTCTTCGTCAGAGCAATGGCGCTCATGTTGTCACAGTAGATGCTGGTGGATGTGGTCTGCTGCTGTCCAAGGCTTGCTAGCAGCTCATGCAGCCACACGGCTTCCTTTGCTGCTTCACTCAGTGTGATGTACTCTGCTTCGGTGGAGGAGAGGGAAACACACTCTTGCTTGTTGCTCCTCCAGCTGATTGCACCTCCCCCGAGCACAAACACAAACCCACTGGTTGACCTCCTTGTGTCCAGGTCACCTCCCCAATGTGCGTCACTATAGCCGATGAGGATGGGGCTGTTGTTGCCGTTGAAGGTAAGGCAAAGGCTGCTGCTGCTGTCCAGGTAGCGCAATGCCCGCTTAACCGCCTCCCAATGCAGCACGCCCGGATTCACGCAAAACTTGCTGAGAACTCCCACTGCTTGGCTGATGTCGAGACGCGTGTCGACTGCTGCATACATAAGGCTCCCAAGTGCTGCTTGGTACGACACTGCTTCCATGCGGCTGCTCTCTTGCCTGCCGTGGGGAGTCTGCGTCATGCTCAGCTTTTCTCCCACTTCCAGTGGTGTAGCGGCCTTGCGCCCTCCTGCCGTGTTGAAGCGCTTAACGATGTCGCTCACGTACGTTCTTTGCGACAGCTTCAAAGTCTGCTGCTGCCGGTCACGCTTGACCTGAAGGCCAAGGTAGTAACTGACCTCTCCCATGTCCTTCATGTCGAACCTGGCAGCAAGGGACTACTTCACATCATCCAAAAGAGACTTGGAGTCAGATGCAATGAGCAGATCATCAACATAGAGCAAGATGATGATCTGGCTTGCCTCTTGTGTGCGCCCATAGACTGCATGGTCTGCTTCACTGCGCACAAAGCCAAGGCCAGCCAGCTGCTCATCCATCTTGTGGTACCATGCTCGCGGGGCTTGCTTCAGGCCGTAGAGGGCCTTCACAAGCTTGCACACCAAATCCTCCTTTCCCTCCACCACATACCCCTCCGGCTGCTCCATGTACACATCCTCCTCGAGGTCACCATTCAGAAATGCACAAGTCACATCCATTTGGTGCACCTCCCANGCCCATAGACAGCATGGTCTGCTTCACTGCGCACAAAGCCAAGGCCAGCCAGCTGCTCATCCATCTTGTGGTACCATGCTCGCGGGGCTTGCTTCAGGCCGTAGAGGGCCTTCACAAGCTTGCACACCAAATCCTCCTTTCCCTCCACCACATACCCCTCCGGCTGCTCCATGTACACATCCTCCTCGAGGTCACCATTCAGAAATGCACAAGTAACATCCATCTGGTGCACCTCCCAGTCCATAGCAGCAGCAAGTGCGAGGATCGCTTGGATGGATGGGAACTTTGTGACAGGTGCAAATGTCTCATTGTAATCCACACCCTCAGTCTGCGCACACTCCTTTGTAACCAACCGTGCTTTGTACCTGAGGACCTTACCGTCTGCACCACGCTTGTGCCTGAAGATCCACCGGCATCCGATCACCCGGCTGCCACGTGGAGCTTCCTTGAGGGTCCAGGTGCTGTTCTTCATGAGCGCACCATACTCCTTGTCTGCTGCGGCACGCCAATCTGCCGCCTCGGCGCTACGCATGGCTTCAGCGAATGTGGCTGGGTCATCGGTGACTGTGAGGAAGAGAAGCTCAAGGTCAGATGACTCCGTAGGTGGTGGAACGGTGCACAGGTTCACCAGCTCCTCCAATGACCTCTGTTTGCTTCCGAGGCGTTCGGATCGCCTCAGCGGCTCCCCACTGTCCTTTGCACCTTTGTTGATGCATGCGGACCGTCGTGGCAGCTGTTGTATGTTGCTTTGTTGCTCCTCCTCATCAGATTCGGCTGCTGGCTCCTTCTCCTTCTCAGATCCCTCCACCTCCTTGTCGTTACCGCTGTCACCGCCATCTTCCGCACCGTCCTCTTCTGCTACCGAAACTTCTCCCACTTCAGGTACAAGTGCAGGAGCAAGTGGAACAGTATTCATAGGGCTCCAAGTCCAGCCCTTCACGTCCTCTTGAAAGACGACGTCGCGATTGGGGATGATCTTGCAAGCAGCGAGGTTGTAGAGGCTGTATCCCATGGTGTTGTAGCCGAGGAAGGCCGCCTTCACTGACTTTGCGTCCAGCTTGTTGCGGTTGCCAGCAGGCACTTGCACGAATGCGCCACACCCTAAGACTTCCAGGTGCGTCACTGTTGGCTTGCGCCCTGTCCACGCCTCCTCCGGTGTCATCAGTGGCACGGCGCACGTGGGACTCCAGTTTTTCAGGTACACGGCAGTGTTGACCGCTTCCGCCCAAAAGGTTGGCGGGAGCTCCGCGTCTTGGAGCATGCTCCAAACACGCTCCATGAGCTTGCGGTTTGTGCGTTCAACCACCCCATTCAGCTGTGGTGTTCCTGGTGGAGTGACCTTGCGCCTGATCCCACGACGCTTGAGGAAGGTGCAGAAGTCGTTAGAGAGGTTCTCTCCTCCACCTTCGGTGCGAAGCACCTTCAACAACTTGCCACTCTCATTCTGTGCAGCAGCAATCCACACCTTGAAAGCATCAAAGCACTCATCCTTGCCAGCCAGGAAGGACACCCATGTCTTCCTCGACTTGTCATCAATGAACGTGACAAAGTACAACTTGCCGGACAAGGACTGTGATGGCATGGGATCGCACAAATAAGAGTGAACGAGTGAGAGAAGCTCAGCCACCCCCTTCCCTTCTCCCGTGAAAGAAGTACGGGCTTGCTTCCCTTCAATGCAGCTCTCACAAGCCGATGCACCAGGCTGCTTCACCCCCTTAAGCTCCAGGCCGTGGACCATCCGCTGCATGGATATGATGGCGCCAAAGCTGAGGTGACCAAGCCGGCGGTGCCACAGGCCGATGTCGTGTTTTCCCTCTCTCGCCGCCAACGCTAAGTCGGCTTCCTTCTCTGACACCATGTAGAGGCGGTGAAGACCGTCCTCGTTGTTTGCTTTTGCAAGCACATGGCCTGCACGGGCAGAGATGGTGCAGCCACCATTCTCAAAGCAAACCTGCATGCCTTCAGAGATGAGAGATGAGACAGAGAGGAGGTTAGCTGCCAGCCCCAAAACATGGAGCACCCCCTTCACACGACGTTCCACGTGCTTACCCTCAACGGAAGCACAAAACACAATGTCACCCTCCCCAACCGCCATTTGCACATGGTTGTCCCCCATGTACACCCGACGAGGCTCAATGACAGTGTAGACAACAAACCACTCCCGGCGACAAGTCATGTGCCGCGTGGCTCCCGATTGGATGATCCGGAATACGGTGGTGTTGTCAAGGACGTGCAAGACCCGGATGGTTGTCACGAATCCATTCTCCCAATCTGCAGCGTTCGTGGAAGCGTTGGACTGTTTTCCCGCTCCCACTCCAGCCGCAAGGTCCGCCTTCTTCTTCCAGCATTCGCGCGCCCAATGGCCCGGCTTCTTGCAGTAGTGGTAGCTCCCCTTCTTCTTCCCTCCTCCGCTGTTGCCCCTTGTTGGTACAGCACCACCCCCATGACCAGAGTTGCTGATGAGAGCGATGTCCAGTCCGCTTCCGCCCTCTTCTCCCTTGCGCCGCTCCTCCTCAAACAGCAGGCTCTCCTCCACATCATTGAGGGAGAGCTTGTCGCCACGCTGGTCCAGGGCAACAATGAGAGGAGAGTAGCTGCTAGGAAGACCAGAAAGAATGGTTAGCATGAGCACACTCTCCTTGACATGATCCTCAATCGCAGCAAGCTGGTCAGAGAGAGACTTCACCATGTTGATGTAGTCAATCATGGTTCCGGACTCGTCCATCTTCACAGTGTGAAAGCGACGTCACAGCTGCATATTCATGAGGATTTAGTTGGAAGCATAAGTGGAATCAAGATTTTTCCAAACCTCCTTTGGCGTGAGGATGCCACGGACAAGGAGTTGCTGCCGTTCGGCGAGGTGGAGGTAGATGGTTACGAGGGCGCGGTCACGGTAGGTACGGGCCTCGATAGGGGAGAGGGAGCTTTCTGCTGGTTCCTTCTTGTTCTCATCCACCTGGCTTTAGAGACCCTTCTCCATCAGTACCATCTTCATGTTGTTGCTCCAGTTGAAGAAGTTCTTACCTTTGAACTTGGCGATGTTGACGCCGGCCACCACAGAAGCGGATGTCGCCATGGTAGTGCAACGTTCAGCCCACAAACGGCTCTCTCACATCACAGGGTGCAAGGAATGCCTCAAGGATGAGACAAAGCCTTGTTCTAGCTCTGATACCACTGATGGAAACTGGGGTAGCCCCCAGGGAGGTGATCAGGCTCACTAAGAGCCGCCTAGGCATGACCAACTGTTTGTGAGAGGGAGTTGCAGGTTGCACAGATAGAAATTACGGAAGCGAATGTAGGTTTGAAGATGATGCAAATGTCTAAATCGACTCTTGAGTGAAAAAATACATAGTAACAGCTTTCTAAAAAGCCCTTACATGCCTCATTTGGCCTAGGGAGCACTGAGACACACTCTGCCAAAGTCTACCCTCTAGCACACTCTCCTAGCCTAGCGGGATCAACGGCAGTCACCTTGTCACACAAGAGAATTATGTCTCACATCACCTGGACGACCAAAAATCGTGGTCTGCACCTTCCTTTAAGTCTCTTGGAGGTTCTCCAGCCGCCTTTTCTCCTTGAAGGCCGCTCTCAACCGTCCTGGCAAATAATCCTGCAGCCTTTTGAGCTCAAAGTGCGCAGGTCGTCACTTGAACCCGACCCATGATCTCCAAACTTTGGAAATCCATATCTCACTCAAACGGACTCCGAATTGAGTTCCGTAAAGTGCATTGGAACCTGTGAAACATCCTCTATGCAACTGTCATTCCAGATGATTTTTATCAAGCAACCTTTTTTTGTTACTTTCTGGCACTCTCATATCCATCACCAACTACCAAAGAATCTCAAACACATCTCTCACACCAATACACACAAGTACAAACTTCTATGCACAACCCATACACCCAGCCATACACCTCCACTTACAATATCCACATACACATTATACCCCCAAACCCCCTCTCCTTTCCCACCCGGCAACAGCCGACCAACCTCATACACAACTACACATTTTTAAACACAACCCACATAACTAGCCCTACACCTCCACTTACACTCCCCACATACACTTTCCAACCCTTCCCCCTCCACCCAACCACCACTAACCACATCATTCAAACAAACATACACAAGTGAATACCTCTACGCACAACCTAAATATCTAGCCATATACTTCCACCAGCAATCCGCACATACAATTTCACCCCTCCCCTCCCTCCTCTACCCAACCACCATTCATCAAACCACTTCAATCAAAATTCATTGGGAGTATAATACACGGAGTCTTCCAAGTGTACCGGACAACAATATACAAAATTTCATGCTAACTGTCTGCCCTTGCTACTATCATTGTCCCTTTTTTCTTTGAATGACCTTTGTGCATTCCGATTCTTCTGCTTGCTTCTACCCTGTTATACCTCGGTCGCATAATTCTTCTCACAGAAAGGGAGCATGCGACTTCGAAAGTGTATGTGGGGAGTACAAGTGGAGGTGTTTGATGTGGTGAGTTGACTGTTTCTAGGAAAGTTCACTAAAGTATTTTGGTTTGAGTGATGTGTTTTTGGTTGGTTGGTGGTGGATGGGAGGGGGGTGGGAATTGAATGCGGGGACTATGTGTAA
>SZWC01001234.1:109096-152993 GCA_023375785.1 Penium margaritaceum | reverse complement strand
TATACCTCGGTCGCATAATTCTTCTCACAGAAAGGGAGCATGCGACTTCGAAAGTGTATGTGGGGAGTACAAGTGGAGGTGTTTGATGTGGTGAGTTGACTGTTTCTAGGAAAGTTCACTAAAGTATTTTGGTTTGAGTGATGTGTTTTTGGTTGGTTGGTGGTGGATGGGAGGGGGGTGGGAATTGAATGCGGGGACTATGTGTAAACTTATACAACACTGTGAGTGAGGTGTATGTAGAAAAGTGATTCTGGTGATGTGTTTGAGATTTATTGGTTGTGGGTAGGAGAGGAGGGGGGTGGGGGGGTTGGGGACTGGAAGTTTGTGTGGGGGGTGGAAGTTCAGGTGGATTTCCAGGTGCATAAGATGCATGTAAAAATTATCACTTTTGCACATTGGTTCAAGCGATGTGTTTGTACTTGATCGGTGGTGGGTAGGGGAGGGAGAGGAGGTGTGGGATGAACATTATGTATTGGGATGTTATGTGGACGTGTATGGCCAGGTGAGTAAAGTGTACTTGGTAATGTGCACTGGTGTTGGTTTGGATTTTGTCCTTCCATTTGGTTGGTGGTCGACAGGAGGGTGGGGTGGAAAGTTTATGTGGGGAGTGTATGTGGAGGTCTGAGGTGAATGTAGAAATGTGTACTTGCGTACATTGGTTTTTGTGATATTCTTGAGGTTCATTGGTTGTGGACGTGTATGGCCCGGGACGTGAGGTGTATGGACAAACGTGCACTGTGCACATTGGTTTGAATCATGTGTTAGAGTTTGGTTGGTGGTGGATAGGAAAGTAGATTTTATGGGTTGGAAAGTGTTTGTGTGGAGTGTATGTGGAGATGTATAGCTGGGTATGTGGGGTGTTGGCATAAGTGTGAAATTGTGTGTATTGGTTTCAGTGAAGTCTAGTTGGTGTTGGGTAGGAGAGGGAGGGGTGTGTGTGTCAGGAAAACAGAGATTGATTGCTTGAATGGGTGCAGTCCATAGGACGGGCACGTAAGATCATCAGTGCTGGAAGCAGAGATGAAGAAGAGACATGAACATTGTAGGCAATGGAGGAAATACGATATGAGTGACAGGAAGCCTGGATGCTGCCTTGATGGGCGGCCATGATGATAAGAGACCTGGGTCAGGCCATCAACACTGAGGCGCGAAGGGACACCAAGGCGCTGAGGTGCATATGGTATGACGTCAGGCTGACGGAAGTCTCCACAGAGTGGGCGCAGTGTCTTATGGCACGGGCGTAGAAACATGCAAGATGATGGAGTGGAAGCAGTGAGAGTGCGGGAGACCGACACGTCTCACGGGATTTGAGCTGACTGATGGATGTATGGTGAGTATTGGGCGCATTGCTGGGAGACACGGGCGCTGCGAGAAGAGACAGAATAGTCGGACGTGGGTGCAGCCAAGAAGGCGGGCACTGAGCGAGGAACTTGAGTGGGGACAGGGCGAGGCCCGGGCCCGAGAAGCAACATGGAAACAATCGTATTGATTGATGAAACTGGTGAAGAGTATATAGAACTAGCTACACATTATGTAGTTCCTAGTCCTCCCCTATGGTGGGCGATGTGTTGTGCGTAGCCTCAGTCAACTTGCTGTTGCCGCTGCTGCTGCCGTGTGAAGTCGCGGTGCATCCTCGCCCTGGATGGCACGAGTTTGGCCCATTGTCTTCTTGTGTGGTCCGAGGCGCGAGGACGTTGGCCGGTTGGAGGGTTAGTTTACTGCCATAGGTAAGGTTCTGGTTTGGCAGGCGAGTGGACTGTCCGGAATCTGCCTTGTTGGTTGATGACCGCTGGAGCCATTGGACTTGACCGTCGAGCGATGCTGATATTCCGAATGGTCCAAGGTGAACTGTCTCGGCTGGGAATATTCAAGATCTGGCAGATCTCGATGTTCGGACGAAAAGAGAGCAATTTGGAATATTGTTGTCAGTGTGGTATTTTGTTGATGTGCCTTGTGGTTCGTGATGTCTTTTCGGACAGTGTGTACAATAAATTTATGTTGTAGTGCATGTAGATGTGTTTGGCCGGGCCTCCTTATTTCTGTGTCTTTGAAAATTTTATAGATGTACAATAATGAATACTTTCATTTTCTCATGGTGCTCTGCTCTTATCTACAATAGTGCACTTTTTAACTTCTACCCCATACACAGTTTAGAGCACTATTTGATACACTTTCTACATGCACCCTCTCCCCCCCCCCCTCCCGTCCACATGTTATGTGCCACCTAGTGTACGGAGCGATGCACACTAGTGAAATTTTAAACTTCCATCCTATGTATGATTGAATTCACTCTCTCATGCACTATCCACACATACTTTCTCCACATACGATATATGAATGAATGAAATTTTTCATTCTCTTGACATGTACTCCTCTCCTTCCTCCCCTTCCCGTTGCCAACACGCCATGTGCCGCCTAGATTGAGCGAGAGACAAAACAACTTTTTCAGCATGGCCGTGCGCGCGCCCGCGAAAAGCTCCAACGTGTGATTTTCTTTTTTGGGTTACATAGTAACCCTATTACAATCGCTTCGCACTGCAAAAGATGCTCAAGAAAATCGTGATTGGTGGATCCGTCATTTTCCTGACGTATCCACCAATCAGGGTGCAAGGATTTGTAGGACTGTATGCCCCCCCACGTCCGCGGACGCACAGCTGAGGTTGGCCTGCGTAAAAAACATCACGGACATCGACCTAGACGTCCGGACAGACCCCGGATAGTACGGAATGACAAGTCCGACGCCACGACAGAAGGGTAAGGACTGTACGTTGGGATGGGTCCAGCCCGTCGAGTCCACTGGCGAGCAGAATTTAATGTTGTTTTTTCCCCTCTATGTCGCTCCTCCTTGGCCTCGCCCTGTCCTGTTTCACCGGACTGGTCGTCATGGCAAACTCTTTAGACTCGTGAACCCGGCTTCAAACAGGGTGAACATGCATATGAAAGAAAAGAAATTAAAGGTAAATAAATTTAATTTTGACTATAATTAGGTCATCTTATTTTTTATAGCATAAGGAAACATCCAAAATTCATCCAGATTTGTCAAAGATCATTTTTTTGGTGAAGTTCATAATAGACGTGTGAAACTATCATGTTCACAATAAAAGAACATATTCATCTCATATAAATGAATTCATCATCAGATAGAACTATATTCATAAAAGAGACCGAGAAGAAATGCCTTCAGAGGTTTTTCTTCAATATGTTGGTGAATTGTTTTACATAATGGTGTATCGTCAAGCGCATTCGGTCAATTTTTGGTTATTTCTTTTTCGCTTTTACATCCACACAGGCTGGAATAAATCCAGCATAGCTTGAAGTAATTTAAGAAGAGTTCGCCCAAACCATACACAATGTTTAAGAGCACACATGGGCCAACAAAAAAAATTTAGTTTGAACGAATGCGGGTGACAGTTTGGCAGTCCATTTACAACCAGTTTTGGCTTTCAAGGACGAGGTAAAGTCTCATGGCAAACCTTCCATTATGTGGTCCAGATTGCGGGCAATTATTTAGCCTCTTAAGAGATACTAATATGAATACTTTTGCTTGGTTACTATGTAACCCCATGCACGCTTTGCGTGCAACACCTGCCTCTTGTTTCTCTTCTTTGGGCTTGCACCGCCTTAGTGGCGGTTCAATTCCCGCATGCAGGCTGCCGAAACCCGTGCTGCGACTCTGGCCGACGCTTTCGCGCCCACTCGCGTGCACGCAGGATAAGAATCAGTTTCATGCGATGTGACACGCACATGCGAAGCCAAGCCACACGCACATGCGATGCGACACGCATATGCGTGTCGTGTCGCATCACATCGTGCGACTCGCTGGTGCTGCATTCCATTTGGAGGCTCCAAACCAGAGTATGCGGTCTTTTGCGCACACTTATGGTTCCATCAGCATTTCGCCGCAGGTGAAGTCGACACCGCCTAGTGGGACGATGCTGTGCCTGCCAGGTATGATGCCTGAGGTATCCCATCGCGTTGCGTAGAGTCGGGTGGCCATGGAAAGTGCTCGAGAGTATCGGCAGGGTCAACCTTCCGTCACCGCAACTAGTGGTGGTGGTGGATAGTGGCAGCTCAACGACAGTCTTCTGGCGATGCCTTCCAAATGAAAGGACGGGGAGGGAGGGGTGCCGGACGGAGAGGGGAAGGGGGGGGGGGGCACAGATACCTGTCTGTTTGTCTCAGGTGTGACATTCAGCCGAAGCAGCTTAGGTCGACACGCAAACGTGTCGACCTATGCTGCGGTTTGGCAGGTGGCAAGTCAACGAGGTGTCGCCGACGCCTTCCGTTGGTTTTGCGCTACCATCTATGAATACAAGACAGCATAAAGTGCGAACGAATTGACAACTTCCAGCCAAACCATCACGCTGAAGCCATTTTTGTCCACACACAAACAACGCAACACAACGCAAGGCAACGCAAGACAAGGCACTGGTGGAGGACGCAGCGAGGACCTCACGGTGGCACAAAAGCCACCTGCTCCCCTCAAGCCAGGGATGCAGCAGCAGGCGCGCAACAGCCCTGAGGGACAGGCGCAGCAGTGCGCCATGACCCGTCTCAACCATGGCAAGGTTGAGGCGGCAACAGCAACATCATCGGTAGCGGCTGGCACAGCAGCACCGCCACCACTTGTTGCCGCTTCTCCTGCTTCTTCCACTTCCGCTCCTGCTCCTGCCGCTGTTGCCACTGCTGCTTCTTTTTCCAAGCAAAAGGTGGCCGAGGAGAGGCTGGACGTGCTGGACAGCAGTGGCAAGCCAACTGGAAGGAGTGAGAGCAGGTCTGCTTGTCGTCGCTGTCATCCTCCATTGCCCAGGTGGTTTGAAGGACGGAAGGATGAGGGAGGAGGAAGGGTTGGGGGGGGGGTTCCGTTGACCAGATGAACTGAGCTCCCCCCTCTTCCCTCCCCTGCCCCCCCCTGACTGGCGTGCACTGTACTTTGCACAGTGGAAGCCTGTTGGGATTATGGTTTTGGCAGCGTTGGCATGGCATGGCAAACACAGGGGGGGCGACACACACACACACACACACACACACACACGCACGCACACACACACACACACACACACACACGCACGCACGCACGCACGCACGCACACGCACGCGTGCACACACACACGCACACACGCACCCACACGCACACGCACACGCACACCCACACGCACACGTACACCCACACGCACACGCACACACACAAGCACACGTGCGCACACACACACACACACACACACACACGCACGCACGCACGCACGCACGCACACGCACGCGTGCACACACACACGCACACACGCACCCACACGCACACGCACACGCACACCCACACGCACACGTACACCCACACGCACACGCACACACACAAGCACACGTGCGCACACACACACACACACACACACACACGCACGCACGCACGCACGCACGCACACGCACGCGTGCACACACACACGCACACACGCACCCACACGCACACGCACACGCACACCCACACGCACACGTACACCCACACGCACACGCACACACACAAGCACACGTGCGCACACACACACACACACACACACACACGCACGCACGCACGCACGCACGCACACGCACGCGTGCACACACACACGCACACACGCACCCACACGCACACGCACACGCACACCCACACGCACACGTACACCCACACGCACACGCACACACACAAGCACACGTGCGCACACACACACACACACACACACACACGCACGCACACATGCACACGCGCGCACACACGCACACACGCGCACACATGCACACACACACACACACAGTGTGTGTGTGTGTGTGTGTGTGCGTGCGTGTGTGCGTGCGTGTGTGCGTGTGTGTGCGTGTGCGTGTGCGTGTGCGTGTGCATGTGCTTGTGTGTGTGCGTGTGCGTGTGAGAGATTGATGAGAGTTGAGGGGGGACTGTTGTTTCTTTCTTCCGGGGTTTACCACAGGAAGTTGGTTCACCGGCTGGGGCTGTACCACCGGTCAGTGACGGTGTGGCTGTACGCCGAGTCGACACAGCAGCTGCTGCTGCAGCGGCGTGCTGCACACAAGGACTCATGGCCCAGCATGTGGGACGCTTCCAGCGCAGGACACATCGTCAGCGGCCACTCCTCCATCGACACCGCCCAGTGAGCCCCTTGGATGGAGGTGCCCCGTTTTCCTCCAAGAGACTGTGCATTCCATTTACTCTCCAAATTCCAAAATTTCCTTTTGGATGCAGAAGCTTTCGTTTTGCCCATTTCTCATCAGACTTGCCCAGGATGCTGGAAGTGAAATTTCTGGAATCTCAAGAGTTCCTCCTTGTTGCTAATGTTATGCCTGGTTCTTACGGTGCAGCTAACATTTCCTGTGCCATAAAAAGCAACTCGTAGTACGGCTCAGTTGGTTTCTAACTCGGGAGTTTTTTTGGAGCTGACATCAGACTTCCATCATCCCAGTCTAGCTAGTGATTTTCATTCCAATGCAATGCACTGAATTCAGGAAGGAGGTTGAGGAGGAGCTGGGACTGAAGATTCCAGCAGCAGCATTTGAGCTCATCTTTGTGGACTTTCAGGACATGTAAGTGTATTCGTTTTACTTACATGTGCTTTCTGGAGAAAAAACATGAAAATCTTTCTATTCCTGGATCCTAGCCCGCATCTCCCTTCCTCTCCTATCGCAAAGGTATTTTATACCTTTCTTGAGTGTATTCAGCCCTTTTTAAATGCAGACCTTCAGCTCATGGAGTTGAATACAGAAATTTTAAATGTATTAGCACAACCAGATCTGAAGAAGGAGAAGAAGAAGTAGAAGAAGTAGAAGGAGGAGGAGGAGAAGAAGAAGAAGAAGAAGAAGAAGAAGACGTCTCCAAGTATTGTGTCCATTTCTGTTTGTTGCATGTGCCATATCTCTCTGTCCCTTCCCCTCAACACCTTTCCATCACTTTGCAAACAGAATTTCTTTCTGTGCATTCTATGATTTTTCTATTTCAGTGAACTATACGGAGGAAGTTTCATTGACAAGGACTTCAGCGACGTCTATCTGGTTACTGTGAAAGAGCCCCTGCCACTCCGCCACTTCACCTTACAGGTGACTTTTTCATCATTTCAGTCCCCTTCTTCTCGACCTTCTCATCTCCTCTACGGCCAGATTATTCTTCTCCAACCTCTCTCGTCCCGTATGAGTTTTTTTTTTAAACTGAATATTTCTCCTGAAACTAATTCAGCTTCATCCCAGAGGCATCATGTCTCCCATGCAACAGTTCATTCCTCCACCACACCCGGTATTCAACCGTGTTCTCACTCCAATCTTCTGTTTTTTTACCTATGTGTATCTGAAAACTGCAAACATTCCACCGTCCTCATCACTGCATGGGGTTCAACCCTTAAAACTGATCCCAATCCCATGGAGATCTTTTTTTTACAGCTGGAGGAGGTGTCAGAAGTGAAGTGGATCCACTGGGAGGACTACCTGGCCAAGCTAGAAAGAGGCGATCCCGACTACATCCGCTATGACTACCGTGGAAACTACAGCAAACTGTTTCACCTTCTTGAAGCCTGCAGCAAGAAAGAAGTGCAGACCACCTGGAAACATGGACAGGTGCTCATGCCCGCATCAGAGAGTGAAGAGTGGAAGGGGGAGGAAGAAGAGCGGGAGTATTACAAGATGAAATCAGGAGCATAGCTGCCCTCGTCTTTCTGGGAGTCTGTGATGTGCTTTTCTTGTTCATACTGCTTCAACATTGTGAACCAGTGCGGCCCTCCGACCATGGCTCCTCGGGTTCCTCTCTTCTTCCCGAATAACCACATGCACCAGAAAAGAGATATTGGAACCAATGAAAAGGAAGTATATTCTGAATGCATTGATGTGCCATCTTACTGAGACCTCTGTGATACATCTGCATCAGCCATGAAATTTCCCTCAACAAATATTGTCAGAGACAAGGAGGTCAAGACGATTTGCCAATCGTTTCTCAATGTAGGATTAATATTTCTAAAATGCTTTGCAAGGTCTTCAAAAGAAATCATTAGAATTTACTGAATTCTTTTCAGATATCTTATGAAAATTTAATGCTACATGGAGGATGAATAAATCTTAAATTCTTATCGAAATGATTAAGAAATTTTAATGCTACATGAAGGTCAGAGACCCAGCATTACACACAAAGGGTGGGAGGAGGGGGTGGGGTGGGGGGGGGGGGGGGGGGGGGGCATATTCTTTTGATGGATGATTAATAGCATAGGAGAGGAATGGTTTATCATTTGGAATTAATGAAATGGGTTTCACAGCATTCCTCTACATTTTTCCCCTCGCATTTCTATCGGAGATAAGATGAGGGGAATTCTGTCCATGTTCATTTAATGAAGCCTTGCATCGTTTCTTCTGACATGGCTTCGTCCAGAACCTTGAGGCTACAAGTGCATGAGTGCCTACCCTAGCAAAGATCAGTTTTTCAACATAATGTTCGTGAATGAATTTACAGGTCATGAATGGAATTCTCTTCAAACATCTGAAATTGATTTCTAAACCGTTCTTCATGTTTTCACAATGTCTCACTTGTTTGCAACTTAGGGTGTCTGAAGTTATGGAAGGCAGGAGCTTTCCTTCTTAAGAGGGAACGAACAGTCCTCCTTTCTTTCACCGAAGGCTTGGTTCACGCCTTATGGCATGTATTATTCAAGGCTACATGCACCGGACACATGAGAGGTAGAATTTGGTTCACACACCAGCGTTCTTTTCCAGGCTATGTGATCTGAGGAGGCCATATTTTTTGTAACCATCCCGACCTTGGTGATGCATGTGTGACTTAATGTGCAGGTGGGGAACCTCTTGTACTTAAACGACAAGCCAGAGACCAGACCCAATGAGAGAGATTCCAGGAAATCACTTGAAAAGGTTTTGTGTGGTAGTTGGGAGTGCCAGCTCCCTAGCTACGCTCCCAGGCAAGTTTGCAACAGTGCAGTTCAGCAATCTATTGATCCTCATCAAGATTTTTCAGAATTTCACTACACCTTGGCCACTCTAGTTCTACTGAACTAGAGTGGAACTAGAACTAGAAGAAATGATAAAACCCTGAAACGTTAACTCCAACCATAAGATGTTGACAATGAATTATGAGCTAGGCGCAGGGACAACACAACATGCGCCGTTGATGGCTGCTTCTGCTGAATTCTTCTATGGAGGGCAGCAACGTGTGCAAAGTTGAGAAGTTGATAGATGATTTTGCTGATTTTGCTGCGTGAGCACGGGGTGAAAACCTAGTGCTCTCACTGCTGACTTTGGAGTAGAGGTGGAAAGGGGCAGCTGCTAATGCTATGTGAGACAAATAGTGATGGCTTAGGGGCCAAACCCCATACGTTGCTGAAAACTAGTGCTGTTGATTGCTGAAAATGGTTTGACGCAGGTCACTGCTACACAGTGCAGCGACACGTGAAGAGCCCAGATGCTGCTTTGTGGATTGTTAATAGCTGATAGCTCAGTGAAATCTACTAGTACGGGAGGCAGTAACACGTGAAAAGGCTGATTTGACTATGATGATTGACTGGCTGCAGGGGTGGAACCAGGTGCACAAACAATGATGATGCGAAGCATGAAATATTGTAAGGATAATGAAGATGATGGAAGAGCTGGTGCTGAGACTTGATTATTGGTATAGAAAATGATGTTGGTGAGGTAGAGGAAGCTGATGAAGCTGTTGGAGCGGTTGTAGATGTGGAACAAGACAGAATTCTCCGAGGTTGGAGATGTGATTCAGAACCTCGGTGGGAGCAGAAGATGCGGTGAGGAGGCGGAGGACAGCCAGATGGTGAGAGAAGATGGAGATGGAGCAGATGGAGCATATTGGAGATGAAGAGAGGACTGCATGAAGAGAGGACTGCATGAAGAGGCGAGAGGCAGGATGGGTGGATCTGCCCACAGGATTTGATGCAAGCAGGCTATAAATCATGCATCAATGTTTGGCTCATATCAAGCCATATTCCCTCTGAGAAGTCACTCAAGCACATATGGCAGATGGCCTTAGTCTTGAAATGATTTGAAAGCAGCAGCGATCACATCAGTTCTTGGCCTGCAGAATCAAAAAAATGATGCTACAACCATTGTCTCATCATCAACACAGATCCATAGCACCCTTACAACTCCTTTACACTGGACTTCAAGCTATCTTTTCCCAACATCAGCAGCATAAATTGCAAGACACGTGTGAAGTCTTATAGAATCTATACACAGGTGACTTGGTGCTTATTATTATAAGGAAAGGGAAATGCAGCAGCAGCTACAATTTGTAGCTTCAACCCATGGTCCCTTTTCAGGCCGTGTTGGGCAGTTAGATTCCCATGATCACATTCGTTGGCGGCTAGCCCGTCGATGGGCTGAAGAACCGGAAGGTCGCTGAGTATTTGTGCAACTTGTGGTAGCGGCATGGTAGCAGAGAGAGTGGTGGAGCATTGACCTCTTCTTATGCCATCTGCCCTCATGGAGGGGGGGAGGCAAGAAGGGGAAGGGTGAAAATAAGGGCACTCATAATTTTAAAAAGAAAACGGTATGTTCTAACAAAGAGTGTCACTGTGCGCACGACTGCCCCTGGGAAAGTCGGACCAACCAGGAAGGGCTGGGAAGCAAGAAAATCAGGTGTTATTGGCCTGGAAGTCCTCTGACTTGAAGGCTTGGCGAGTCATTATGATCGACTCCACATTGAGCCGTGAAATTTGTGATGAATTGCGCCACAGAACGGTGCATGAAAGTGGGCAACAGGAAAACGTAGTTGATGGTAGGCAAAGGGAACGTCTGCATTGAACCGATGATCGACGAGCATTTCATCCCCTGCACCATCCAGGACATTCTCTGCATGCCTAACTTTGGGGAAAATCTGCTGTCTGTGAGCTGCCTTATGGACAAGGTGCTCGAGGTGTTCTTCACAAGGAAGGAGACCATCATTTGAAAGACAAGGAACGGTGATAACGGTGGCAAGTGAGGTGCTGTTTTTCATGTAGGCGTTTGTGGCGGCAGTCGACTGGAAATTATGGTTCAAGTTGGAGGGGTCCTAAAGTGACAACGGTGGCAAGCACAAGGGCTCCTTGGGATGGATGAAGACCAGGGGGATCAGGTGACAAAATACTACGCCACACTCCTTGCAGTAGAACGGTGTGGCCGAGAGGGCCAGTCACATGCTCCCCAATAGGTCCATGGTCCGGTCCATGGTGAGAGACACAGGACTTGCACAGTAAAACGGGTCTGAGGCTACACACACAGTGGCATAAATCATGAATCTGACAGCCGCCGAAGAACAAGGAGTCCAGGGAAAATGCTGTAGGAAGTCAGGAGCAGGCAAAAGCCAGTTCAAGGCTGTGGTCTGCTTTGTAGTCCATGAATCCAAGCTTGTTTGTCTAGATTTTTCCATCTGCAATGGAATCGATCAATTTGATTGAGTGAGTAGAAAGTTATCCCCAACCTAAGTTTGGATGCTGTTCCAACAAAATCTGGCACTCGCCGGCGGCGGCAGAGGAATTCACCACCAGTGATCCAAGTTTGACTCCACCAGGCTCCAAAGGCCCATGGCATAAAGAAAGGACCCAGAAAGGTTTCCTCCTTCAGGAGGGACCTTGTCTTGATTTATGGGCTTGGGAAGGTGCTTCCATGTGGAACCATTAAAGCGTCTCCATCGCCCTAGCGTTTAGGACATTGTGACCAGCCACCAAGGGTGACTTTGATGGCCATAGAAGGGGCTCTACATGCCGATCTGGGCGTGCTTGGATATGGTCATAATCTAGGACCACAGGCTATATGGATTTTCTGTGATCGCATTCATATTAATGATAAGATAAGGCTTTGATTGAACAATAATTCTTGCTTACATTTCCATCCCCAGTTTTGACTCTGATCTTTACGCTCCACTCTATTCACCGACTCTTAGGTGGTGCAAAAATTGGTAGCATGCATCTATGAGAGGTAGGCACACCCACAAGAGAAAAAATTATGGGTTACAATTCTTTTGGAAGTCATGTAATGAACTGCACAAAGTTCAGTTCTTTCAGCACACCCACCCTCTGAGTTAGTGTTGTTCATAATTCATGCAGCTACATTTTTTTCAGTCATGGCTTTGTCTCAAAATTGATCCGTGCTTCTAAAAGGGTCTGCATTCAGGAGTAAATCTCAGCTTTTTATGACGCAAAACAGGTAGTGGAGTTCTTCTTAGCCATGGTGGAACATCACAACAAAGTCTTCTGCAACTCCCATGTGTTTTCATCTTGATCATTGTGTACCCATCGGTACACACCGTTCACTTACAGCACACACATACATAGCTAATCAGTGCTGTCACTGTCAATGCACCGGATAGCAATGGTCTAGAAAATGGGTGCCGACATGGGAGGCCGCCAACCGCTCTTGGTATTGCAACCAAGATAATATATCACCCTCGAACGAGGAATCCACACTTTAGGCTCGTTCAGTTTGCAACATCACGAAGTCCACATGAAGGTCTTTAGTGTCTTCCCTTGGTTGGACACTCTATGAGGAGCCTCAAAGGCAAGAACTGTAAATGGATGCATGCAGGGTACAGGCTTTTGTACTTGCACAACTTTGCTAATGCTTCTGCTTGTAGTGGCTCCATAGGAGCCAACCTCAGCCTACAGTCCAACTTGGCGCATCCTAAGACCGCCAAGGGTCATCCTCAAGGCAGGCTCTAGTAAGCTTCCTAGAAGCTTCCTGTCCCATTCTGGGCCACAAAGAAAAATGCGGCTGTCGCGGGGTTTGAGCCCGCGACCCATGAGCTCTGGCTCCTGTCCCAACTAGGCCACAATGTTGTGATTCCTATGATGATCTCCAGGACACAAACCCATTATGGGCAGTGCATTCCTGGTCTATCTCACAACAGATCAAGGGGACATAATCTATAGAGCAGTGCATGCTTTGTACTTCCATGCAACCAACCATCTACGAAGTGGAAAAAGTGCATACTATTCAACAAATCTCTCCCTTGCACCTCTGTCCATCTGTCGCTCACTGGGCTCCATCAATGTATTGGGACTCACCCTTCCTCTGCCGCACTCCTCATGCCGAATCCACAAATTCCTGCATAGTGCAAGTCGATCTCCAACGGCTTGGTCATGCAGTCAGCAAGCATGCTCTTGGTTCCGTAGTGCTGCAAGTCCACCACGTTCTTCATGACCAGGTCACGTGAGTAGTGGTAACATATGTCGATGTGCTTCATTCGCTGGGAGATGATCTCAACTTCAGCCATCAATTTGATGCTCATGTTGTCCACGTGTACAACCGTGGCGTCCTTCTGTGGCACTATCATTTTGCCAAGCAGGCTGCGCAGTCACTGAGTCTCCTTGCACAACTCAGACAGAGCAGCCATGGACACAGAAACACAATCCTGCTTCCTGCCGGCCCATGAGATGGCAGCGCCATTCAAGATGCACACGTATCCAGAGGTGGATTTCTGGTCATCAAGATTTCCTCCCCAGTCGGTGTCGGTGTAGCACTTGAGACGGAGGGAGTTTGTACCTTCTTGGCCTCCAAGGACGAGGCGCATGAGCTGTATCTTCTGCAGGTAGCGCAAGATGCGCTTGACTGCCTGCCAATGTTGTAGCCCTGGGTTGGCCACGAACCTGCTCACTTGTCCCAAAACATAGCAGATGTCCAGACGACTATCTACCATGACGTACATGATGCTACCCACGGCGGACTGGTAGGGGATGTCTTGCATCTCATAGCGTTCTACTTCATTGCTTGGCAATATTGAGGCCTTCAGTTTTGCATCGGTAGTCATTGGAGTGCCAACAGGTTTGCAATCTTCCATGTGATAGCACTTTAGTGCCTCACCGATGTATTTGGTTTGGTTGAGTTCGATGGTGCCTGCTACTCGGTTGCAGTAGATGGTGATCCCGAGGTGGTACTCGAGAGGACCCATGTCCTTCATTTTGAACCTTTTCCTGAGGTCAGACATCAGCTCATCCAGCAGCTCGACCCAAGAAGAGCAAATGATCAAATCATCCACATACAATGCAATGAGCATCAACCCACTCCCATCATCACGCACGTACATGCTCGGGTCATTTTGGTAATGCGCGAAGGGGAGACCGGTCATGAAACCGTCCATCTCTTTGTACATATCCTTGGGGCCTGTTTCAGCCCGTAGATCGCTTTCACCAACTTGTACACCTTGCTCTCCAGAGCATTGACTCCTTCAGGCACCTCCATCAGCACTTCCTTGTCAAGCTTCCCATAAAGGAAAGCTGCTGTGACGTCCATCTGGTGTATCTCCAGGTTTGTTGTGGCTGCGATGGCAAGGAGAGAGCACATGGAGGCAAAGGTCACGACGGACACAAACGTCTCATCGTACTCAGAGCCCAGGCGTTGAGGAAACCCCTTTGCCACTACCCTCGCCTTGAACTTTTCGATTTTGCCATCTTGCTTCTTCTTCACTTGGAGGACCCACTTGGATCCCACCATGTGGGCCTTGTCGGGTCTATCCACGAGCACGCACGTGCCGTTCTTGGCAATGGACGCGAGCTCGCTGTCCACTACCTCCTTCCACTTGGCCTTATCCAGGCCATTCATCACCTTCGCCACTGTGGATGGCTCTACATGATCCATGCACGGCCAGCTAAGGCGAGTCCAGTTGTCCTCATACTGCAAAGGTGCTTTCTTTGGTCGCGAACTGCGCCGGGGTGCTGGTGTGGTGTCCTCATTTGCTGCCGGTGCTTCCACAGGTGGTTTTTTTTCGTCGTCGTCGTCGTCAGAAGATTTGTCAGAGTCCAAGTCAGACTGAGAAGCCCCGGACGCCTCGGTATCTGCGTTCATGTCAGATGCTGCGTCATCCCGTACAACTATTCTCCCATTCCCACTACCTGCTGGCAAAGCGAGCTAGTTGTTGGGTGCTTGGTCTCCGGACTCAAGCAACACTATCCACTCTCCCGCCTTGGGAGTGAGGATCGGAACAACAGCTCCCCCTTTCCAAGGGTGCGTTCACCAAACTCAACGTCGCGGCTCCTCACGAGCATGCCTGCTGCCTGGTCCGAAAGCCGATAGGCTTTGTGTGACGTGCCCTTGTCAAGATTTTGGAGGGACCAGCGGAGACCAGATAAATGGTTGTGACGGAGTCTGAGGAAGGTTCGATGGAGGAGCAGGGCACAAACGAGGGAATGACGTCACAAGGTTAATGGTTATGGTGCAAGGAAAACCAGGACGAGCTGGGGCGAGGGAACCCGAGGCACTGGCGTTTGCAGGCATACGAGAGCAAGAGCATGAAGTCAGAGATAAGCTATTGGGAGAAGTGTCGAGGTGCGGGCCAAAAGGCCGAAGGCCTCAGACACGGGCCGAGCTGGTACATGCTGAGCAAGTGTTGAACACGAGGCAATCAGTTGATGCAAAGGATAAGGAGCTGGAGGCCCTGAGCGAAAGCGAAGGGCCGAACGGCCGAAGCGGATGGATATGAGGCAAAAGCGTTGATGATAGAAAATGATGATTAGCAAGAGGCGAAGAACAACATGTAAGTGTACAGGTTTAAGTACTACTCCTACTCAAAGTCCTAGGACCTATGGTGGGCGGTATGATCGTAGTCGCCTAAGCCGCCATTCTGCTGTCGCAGCTGCTTGTGGAGCCGCTTTGCGGCTCCACGCTATCAGTTGGTCCGCGTTGTTGGTGGACATGGTGGGAGCAATGCAGGTTGGTGCTCCAGTGGTTGGCACATCCATAGCAGTGGGTTGATCCGGTGGTGGGGCGTCAAGCAATCTTTGTCGTGGGCCCCGTGAGTCAGCGGCTTGTGGTTCAGCACTCTGTAGACTAGCCGTTTTCCCGTAGTGAGGATCGAGTTGCGTCCTGAAGCGGTGCTCACCGGAGATCCATGATGTGCATGTCCGGCAGCGAGGACGTCCAGTTGTCGGTGGCATTTGGTCAAGCAGCGACGTGCTGTCTGATAACTTTTTCGCAGAGGAGATGTGAACTTGACCGGAGGGAGAACAGATTAAGGGTTCCGGTGCCCGAGTCCGGAAGGCAGCAGGGGCAGATTGGAACACCGGGGGGTAGGTGACCGATGAAAGTGTTCAAGCGGGCTATTTCAGTGATGTCACATTGGACAAACTGGAGATATTTGTGACAGCCGTACCCTACCATTACACACTTTTTGGAACGTGCGTCCAGCTTGCCTCCACCTTCTCCGGACTCGATCTTCACCCATTCAGTTGACCCGAACACCTTCAGATGAGAGGCGTTTTTTGTTTGTTTTCCGACCATGCTTCTTGTGGGATCTTCTGTTGTCTTGAGGGTGAGTGGACACCCTGGAGGGTCCCTAACAATGGCCGATTCACACCACCAACTGTTTTTGGAGAGACTGAAACTGTGGAGGCAACTGGTTCCAAGGATGGCATAAAACTGGTCAGAGAGTGTGGCAGTAGTTTTGGCCTCAGTTGACTGGGATTAAACTCTTGATCAAAGCTCACAAGCAATGGCATTTTATAGCCACTGATATAAGCTTTCCAGAACACCAAAGCATTGGAAGCATCCTGGCAGATTCTATTACTTCTAGCGTGGCCCTTGGTAGGCTGTCCTTTTTCCCACCTATGAAGGCATCCCTTCCTTCCTCTAGAAGCTTCTGCCCCTTCCTAGATTCCTCAGCTTGCTGCTAGTAGGAGGGAAGGTATCCAGAAGACCAAGACACCTCTGAATGCCTTGTAGGACAAGTCACCCCTTCTAGAAGGTGTGCCACCTTCCTGGACCTTACCCTAGCCTTCTAGAATCTCAAGGAGGAACTCTACAAGCAACTCTAGTTAGCAGGTGGGTCGGGAATGATGCGCCCACCCAACTGTCCGGGGCTTGCGCGCACGGCGTGGGCCAGACCATGGGTGAACCACCTGGCCCTTGGTAATTTTTTAACCCCCGGCACTACCTTACAGGCCACCAAAAAAAAAAAACAAAAAAAACTCTACAAGTTGAATTGGCTTCCTGATATCTATTTTCAACGTCCCTTCAGGCAGGGCACAAATTCATCTTGTGGGACTTGAACCCGGAACCCTGCCTCTAGAGGTGGAAATCATTAACCACTAAGCCACTTGGGCTTGTATTTCTGGTATTCCTTTTTGGAGTCACACCTGCCATGGTGAGGAGCATCTCTCCAACAATCTCCCCCTTGCGCATCACCCATGGCAGTTGTCCATGCTCAACCTGCAACTCAAGAGGCTTGGGAAAGCCCAAGCTCCATGCAAGTAGCATCATGCCTGTCCTTGGGTTGCTCCTTTGTCATGGCATCAGCAAGCATGTGCTTCATGTCGCACTGCACAAGCACCACATCACCCTTTGCAACGATGTCTTGTGCAAAGTGATGCCGGATCTCTATGTACTTGGTCCTCCGGTGTAGCAGTGGGTTTTTGGTCAGGCTGATGGCACTCATATTGTCAACATTGAGCGCCGTTGGCTTCTTCTGCGGCACCCCAATCTCTTTGAGCAATTGCCGCAGCCACAACGCCTCCTTTGCGGCTTCCGCGAGCACAATATACTCTGCATCATTGCTGGACTGAGCCACACAATCCTGCTTCCGGCTTGCCCAAGACACCGCTGCACCACCAAGCACAAAAACACAGCCTGATGTTGACTTGCGGTCATCAACATCACCTGCCCAGTCAGCATCAGAGTAGCCAACCAGTTCGAGGGAGTCAGTCCGAGCTCCCCCTTAAAACACAACTCGCGACTGTGTCGTTGCCTTCAAGTAGCGAAGGATTCTCTTAACCACTTTCCAATGTAGCGACCCCGGATCAGCAACATAGTGGCTCACTTGTGCCTCAACAAAGGCAAGATCAGGCCGCGTCACCACCATGGCATACATTATGCTACCAACTGCGGACTGGTACGGTACTCCAGCCATCTCCTCTTTCTTGTCCTCCGTGCTCAGGCCCATGCTCGAGCTCAGCTCACATGTTGTTGTCATAGGGGTGCCAATGGGGTTGCACTCCTCCATGTTGCAGAGGCGGAGCACCTCCTGCAAATATTTTTCTTGCCCCATCTCCAGCGTGCGTGCTTTGCAGTTCCTCTTGATGGCGATGCCTAGGTAGTAGTCAAGCTCGTCCATGTCCGTCATCTTGAACCGGCTGCCGAGCTGTTTCTTCACGCTCTTAAGCTCCCCCTCATCCGAAGACACAAGGATGAGGTCATCCACATAGAGGACGATGATTTGGTGGAGTCCCGGCTGCTTACGCAAGTACACGCTGTGATCCGCCTCACAACGCTTGAAACCAAGCTTACCCATGAAACTGTCCATCTTGAGGTACCACATGAGTGGATCTTGCTTCAGTCCATAGAGCACCTTCCGAAGCCAGCACACCTTCCCCTGTGGTGTATCCACGCCCTCCGGCACCTCCATGTAGACTGCCTTGTCTAGGTCGCCATTGAGGAATGCAGTTTTGACATCTATTTGGTGGATTTTGTAGTGGCGTGCCGCTGCCACCGAGAGGATAGTGCGGATGGAGGCGAACTTGGCCACTGGTGTGAAGGTCTCGTCGTAGTGCTCCCCTTTTCTCTGAGCATACCCTTTCGCCACCAGCTACGCCTTGTACCGGTCCACCTCCCCCTCTTTTGTGAGCTTCTCCTGGAAGACCCACTTGGAGCTGATAATTTTCTCGCCCTCCGGCCGGTCAACCAGCTCCCAAGTGCCGTTCTCCTTGTGGGAGGCAGGCTCAGATTGTAATGCTCCCTCCCACTCAGCCCCATCCTTCTGTTGCAGTTCCAAATGCCCTTGTCGGCATCGTACCTCTTTGTCCTTCTTCGCACATGGCTGCTCCTGCGGGGCTGTTGAGGCGGTTGTTGTTGTTGCTCTCCAAGCGCCTGCTCCCCCTCTCTCGGAGACCTTGGAGACATCGGTCGGTTCCCCGCCTCCACTTCCATCTCCGGTGCTTTGGATTCCTCATCCAAACTGGCCAAAATAAAGTCTGCCGCTGGTCCATCCCTTGGGTAATCGTCTCCGGTTGGTGCTGATGCGAGGATGTCACCCTCATTCACGTCCTCCAGTGTCTCCCCCTCAAGGAGTGCCATCCACTGTCCCCGGCGTTGGTACTCCTTGTGTCTGCGTTATGCCCACCACAACTTGGGCACATCCAAGGATGTACCCTGGCCGCAGGCGCATGGTCAAAACTCTGCTCCATCTACCAGTCAAGAAACCTCGCCAATCAGCTCTTCATGTTCAAACAGCTCGTCACCCTCCGATCCAACGAAGGTGACAACATCATGGGAGATCATGCAGCATATTGAGTTGCTGGCAGCGGAGTGCGTGGCCATTGGTTGGGAGGTCGACTCTCAGTTGCAAGCTGTGATCCTCGCTCTGGCCTTGCCGGAAAGTTGGATTCCCATGATCACAGTCCTTGGCGGCTGGCCTTCTGACGAGCTGAAGTACCCGAAGGTTGCTGAGTACGTGCGCAACAAGTGGATGCAACGTGGCGGTCGAGAGAGTGCAACTGCATCAAGTTCTGCTTACACAGTTCGTACTCACAGTGGAGGCCGAGGCGAAAAGTGGAAGGGTGCCAAAAAGGGCACCGAGAAGGGTGACAAGAAGGGGGAGTACTTCAACGGCGGCAAGGAGGGCCAATATGCGCACAACTTCCCGAAGAAGAAGCCAGACCGGTCGCAGCGGGATGGGAAGAAAGACGAGCAGGCCCTTATGGCGTACAACTCCACCAACTCGAAGGATCCGGGAATACCGTCATTAACTCCGGATCAGGCCGCCACACGCAATGCAAGAGGTTGACATTTGTCACCTACGGCACCTCTGAGAGACGCATAACAGTGGCCAATGACAAAACAGAGGTGGCCGCCGGTGAGGGTAACGTCCACATTGAGTCAATTGTGGATGGCAAACCTGTCACGAGCACAATCCACGACGTGATCCACATGTCCAACTTTGGGGCAAACCTGCTCTCAGTCAGCTGCCTTACCGACAAGGGACTTGAGGTGCTCTTCACAAAGAAGGAGGCTGTCATCCACAAGGAGGGCAAAGGCGAGGTTATTGCACGCGTCAAGAAAGAGGACGACTTGTACCTACTACGTGCAAAGATCCTCGGCAGCCGGGCGGGGTCCAACGTAACCAATCTTTCAACGAAGAATGAAAGAGACCTGGACCTGTGGCACCGCCGACTTTGCCATGTTTCTCCATCGACGATGAAGGAGATGGCAAAGAGAGAGGTGGTGCAGGGTCTCCAAATCAGTGGCCTTGATGGAACCAAGGAGACTGTCTGTGAGCCATGCATCATTGGCCAATCAATGCGGCAGCCGTTTGTGGCAAAGGGGACGCGTGCATCAACAATTGTATACACAGATATGTGTGGACCACTTGAGAGCTCCATCGGCGGAGCTCGCCACTTCCTCACCTTCATCGACGACCACAGCCGCAAACTGTACCTCTACCTCATGAAGCGGAAGAGCAAAATCCTTGTATGCATGCAAGAGTTTGTGGCAGATGTGGAGCTGCAGACAGAGTTGAAGGTGAAGGCGTTCCGGAGCGACAACGGCGGTGAATATGCGGGCTGCCTTGGGTGGATGAAGGGCAAGGGGATTGAGAGGCAGAAAACAACTCCACACTCGCCGTAGCAGAATGGCATCGTAGAGAGAGCGAATTCCACAATCCTTAACATGGTGCGATTGATGTTGAGTGATGCTGGCCTTGCACAACGGTCTTGGGCGGAGGCGGCACGGACAGCGGCGTACATAATGAACCTTACATCGACCAAGTTGTTGAAGGACAAGGAGAGCAAGGCGTGGAAGATGCCACAAGAGGTGTGGAGTGGGAAGAAGCCGGCGGTGGGTCACCTCCGCAGATTTGGTTGTGTTGCACACGCTGTGGTGCAGGCACGTGAGGGGCGGAGCAAGCTGGACCCACGAACCCGCCGGTGTATTCTCCTTGGGTATAAAAGCGGACGCAAGGCATACCGACTCTTTGACCCGAGGAGGCAGCAGATTGTGTGGAGTTGCGACGTCACGTTCGACGAGAAAATTTGTTGGATGGACAAAGAGGCGGTTTGTTGCGCTTCTTGTAACCTCAGCTGTTGCAGTCTCCGGTGGAGCAGTCTCATCACCCTTTACAAGCTCAATCAGTCCCTTGTCGTCGAGGAAGACCTCAAACTGCCACCTCCACAAGGCAAAGCATGTCCCATCAAACTTAAGGACAGTGCGGCTGCTCTCTTGCTTGTTGGTGGCCATGTCTTGCTGTTGGAAGCGTGAAATCAAGCTGGCTTGGGACCCCTTAGAGGCGTGGGCCCGTAACCCTTTGTTGGCCTGAGGGTGAGTGTATACCCTGGAGGGTCCCTAGCAGTGGCTGGTTCACACCACCAACTGTTTCTGGAGAGACTGAAACTGTGGAGGCAACTGGCTCCAAGGATGACAGAAAACTAGTCAGAGAGTGTGGCAATAGCTTTGGCATCAGTTGACTGAGATTAAACTCTTGATCAAGGTGTGGCAATTTATAGCCACTGATCTAAGCTTTCCAGAACACCAAGCATGCCAGATTTGAAGCTCCCAAGCAGATTCTATGAATTCTAGAGTGGCCCTTGGTAGGCTGTCCTTTTTCCCACTTAGGAAGGCATCCCTTCCTTCCTCTGAAAGCTTCTGCCCCTTCCTAGATTCTTCAGCTTGCTTCTAGTACGAGGGAAGGTTGTAACCAGGGAGCGCTAGCGACCGAAAACACGTACCCAAAAAGATTTCGATGGTCGCCTTCATGGTGCGTCGTGTCAAGAGTGGCCCAGACCCCACAAAGCCACACGAGTGCGCAGTGGAATTGGACTGGCGTGGCATGCCGGCCCCTTCACCCACCCAACACCCCCCAGTGGAAGTGCATGGGTGCTGGACTATACTACGAACGCACTCGTTCGACCCCACGACGACCCTCAACGCTTGCACAAAATAGTTCCTGTTGGGAGGGCCCAAACCCAGATCTCCTAGTTCTAAAAGGGATACCTATTGGCTACACCATCAATCCACCGCTCAGAGGGTACTATTCTAAACTAGACACGCCACGACAGTTGCTCTCACCTAAGGACTAAACGTGGAGTGGCGAGCCACCCCACATCCTCGACTGACTTACACACACATACACCACTTGACAACCGCTCCCCACCCTCACTCGACCCGTGATGACTCGTCGACGATGCACCTTACACTAGACGCACGCCCTCGATAGGAGCTTGGACGACACACTCACAGTCTCGTCGACCGTTGGGAGGCGAGGCTAGTACGCCACGGCGCGCGGCAACCGACGATGCGCCACCCGTCCCTCCAACACAAGCTTGGTCCTTGTTACAAACGAGTAAAATAGCTTGTGACCTCCTATTCTCCTCGTAGACGACGCCCTTCCGGTGTAGCTTGGTCTTCGACAGATGGCCGACGCCTACACATTGGCAGGGTGACCGGGCCACCGGTTGGGGCCGCCTCCTCACAACCTGTACCAACAAATCTCTCCCACACCTTCCACCGAACCCGCACGCACACAAAGGGCGCTTAACCAAGCTAGTTGCACGTGCAAGACTTGGATAACACAATAGCTAGTCCCCTCGTTCCTAGTTGTCCTTACGACAAAGGTTAAGTTGAACCGATTCTTTAGAGTTGAACATTGAGGTGAAAGGTGTCATGTTCCCGACTTGAGTCATTAGCGCAACTATATCTCGCCCTCCCATACGCCTCATTAAACACACATGCGGATATGGAAATTTAGTTCCCAAGAGCATGGGAAACCTCACTAAGCCGGATACGGGACAACGGTCTCTCACAGAGGTGGCGATTGGGATCGGGCGCGTGGCGACGGCCGACCCTCCTTGCGACCTCTCCCGACAGGCCTTAGGACTCCACCGTTAGCTCCTCTCACACCTGTAAGTAATCCCACCACAACTTCCAAGCCACCACCACGCAGAGGCATTTTTTTTTTTTGGTGGCCTGTAAGGTAGTGTCGGGGGTTAAAAAATTACCAAGGACCAGGTGGTTCACCCATGATCTGGCCCACGCCGTGCGCGCAAGCCCCGGACAGTTGGGTGGGCGCATCATTCCCGACCCCCCTGCTAACTACAACTGGACCGCAGCAACACCTTTTAGTAATCAGTAGAGCTCACACCGAAGTGGAACGTACCTCCGACTGGGTCAGGATTGCCCTGCGGGTTCCCCTGGAATTACGCGCGGTTCCCACAAGCACGCTCGTCGTCGCCGGCACCAGGATCTTCCAAGGTCAGGGATAGGCAACACGGGTAACTAGCTACCCTTTGCGGGTAGGCGTGTCCGGTCTATTCCGGTAAACCCATTCCCCCCCAACAACCCACTAGCACGTGCCCTAGGATGGGGACTGCCTTACCCGTTTGGGCGTTGGCTCGACGTAGGATTCAACCGATGGTTCCATAGCCGCAACTGGTGTCGCGGCAGCAGCTTCTGCAGGAGAGTGGCCACCCGGGCGAACCCTGGTGCCCCCTTCCCTGCATCCGTGCCGTCATACGGATGAGCCTGAATCCAGTTCTGGTTCAAGGCTGAATCCCCGTTCGTGTTGCCGCCTGTTAGGAGTAGTGTAGCCGGGATATCGCCCGACCCCTCCACTAGTACCACTAACTGATTGTTAGTCCCCCCTCCCAACCCAGGTAGAAATTCCAAAATTCCCAATTCACAGCGCAACTCATCCCCTTCCTTACATTCCAGGATCAAGTTGTCCACTGTGTTCGCCATCGTAGAGACTTCATTGCATAATGCGCATGTATCCTGCACCGTCGCTGGGATCATTCCAGCCCCCGCGGCTCTCTTTTTGGACCATATGCCATTACACCGGGCTCTGGCCAGCCAAGAGATCCCCAAGGACAGGTGCGGCACCCAGACAGCGGCCTTCACATACGTTCTTGTTTTCTCAAAGCCCGCTGCCGCATACCTTTTCCAACCCACCGTTCGTGCTCCAAGCGATACCCCCGTAAAGAACTCCAGAACGATATTTTCTGCTTTTTCTTGTCCATCGGTACATCTGCTTTGAACACTCGGCGACACAGGTATTGGCACCCCGAGAGCCAAGTCCAAGTCCCGTCGGCCGCACGTTTCTTCCTCCGCTGGAAGATGGCGCTGACTGCCATTTTGGCCGTCGGCCATTTCCATAGGGCTCGGAGATGTACGCGGGCACTGAGGGCTCGGAGGGGGTATATGCCTAGCTCCCGCATCACCGGTGCTCCCGCGAGTATCCGGTTGGACCCGCTTGTCCCAACGAGGGCTTTAGCGGCTTTGGTCAGAACCTGTTGCATGGGGTGTAGTTCCTTGTCATTTGTTCCGAAGAGCTCCATTCCATACAATGCCTTGGACTGAACCATGGCTTTGTAGTACAAGCTACGCAGGAACAAGGGGATTTCCTGAGTTTGCAGGAATGCACGTGAGCTGAGTACCGCTTTCCGAACAGATTGCAGCCGGGTGGTCACCACTTCCTTTAGCGACAGGTCGCTCCGGAATGGGAGGTCCAGATACAGGTACGACTCTACGTGAGGCAATTTCTCCCCCTGCACCATAAGACCCGTGAGGTCAACTGGACTGTGACCTGGCGGCAACACCCCGAGTACTCCACTCTTGGATGAGTTGACCGCCATTTCGTAGGTGCCGAGCCAATTTGTAACCAGGTCCAGCTTGTCCTGGAGCACGCTGACCGACCCACTGACCAGGGCACAGTCATCCGCAAAGAGGCCTCCCTGCAGGCGCAGGGTGGAGTCATCCACCTCCAGCCCCCATGCAACCGGAGCCTCTAGGATGTCGTTGATAAACAGGTTGAACAGCAGAGGGGACAGGGGGCACCCCTGTCGGACCCCTCTCTGGATGGGAAAGGCATCCGACGTCTGACCGCCCGCCATCACTTGCGCTGAGGATGTTAGGTAGATGTTCCGTAGGAAGCGGAGCGTCCGGCCCGAGATCCCTTTGTGCTGGATTTTGGTCAGCAGCGCCTCGATCGGTACCAAATCGTACGCTTTCCGTAGGTCGAGGAAGGCAAAGTAGGTGGGCAGATTCGCAGCACGGCGTCGTTGAGTCACCTCGTACAATGTGGTGTACAGAGCTGTGCACTCTTCCCGCCGTCTAAATCCAAACTGTTCCTTCCTAATCCAGCCCCGCTCCTCGCCCACTAGCGTTAGACGGTTCACAAGGACCTTCATAAGCAGTTTGAGGCCTACGTTCATAAGTAAGATCCCACGGTAGTTATCAACATCCGTAGGGTCCCCCTTTTTTGGGATTGGGACAATTTGGGCGACTCTCCACGGCTTAGGAATGCGACCCGTGGACCACACGTTCTGGAGAACAGTCAGGAACTGTTGCCCAGCTCTGGGTCGGGCTTTTGCTGGGCGGGACTGCTCCGTGGACCACGCACAGGCATAGATCTTCACCCGCGGGACGCTCGTTTGGTTACACCCCTAGGCAGAAGCAACGTACAACTCCGTAGGAATCGGCGTCACCATCTCTGCAAGCATCCAAACAGAACACCGACAAGCACGCTAGACGCATCTTGTCCCAAGCTGTTCAACGCTACCTTCCATTTAAAAATTCATCAACGACTCGTACCGCCACACCCATTCTACTTCAAGCGCGGAATTCAGGACTTGCACCCACCCACACAAGTCACAAGCCCGTCCCACACCGGCCCAAGACACCCGTACTCAGCACCCTGACGGGCCTCGGCGATGCGGTGGTCGACCTCCTCGCCGCTCCACCCTCGTCCAAGCTCCATCCGCGAGCGTGCATGGCGTGCGGCTCCTGACCTTGACAACCGCGTCCTGTTCCTCATGACCTAGTGGTTGCATGATCCCCTTCATCCGTGCTCCATGGCGTCTCACGTATTAAAACATCGAAGGTGGGATGGCCTAGCCCTACGACGAGTGAATGTTGTACGGATGTCCTCGCTTCCAACCGGATCCTACTCCCAAAAGCACACGCGGCTCCGGGTACGTGAGTAATCACGCACGGCAATGGCACGAGTGGAAATTAGAGAGCGAAACGAGTCAAGCGGGCGCGATAGTCGAATGTCAACATTAGCTTGAAACAATGCATAGGACAATGAATATACCCAGTACCTCTCACGGGTCCGCCGAAGAGCGACTCCCGTTTTTAATCCAAACCCATCAACTAGTCTAAAACTGCTCGAACCCCCTTACCCTCTACGAGCACCTCCTAGAGCTGGTAATTTCAAGTAGAAACTAGGAATAGCACGAGTATCTACCCCCCTAGAATTCTCTCAAACAAAATTGCTTGAAGGATCTTTTCCCTTCTCCTCTATCTTCCCATGTTGTGATGGACTTCTCTTCATTTTTCTGGTCGGCCTCCAAGCTTGAATTTAGCCGCGCGGCCCGCGTTGTTCCTTGGTCGGTAGCCTTCCCGAAGCGCTCGTTGAAATTTTTCAAGCGAGTGTGACAAGAGGGCAACCGTCTTAAGCTCTAGTCGGCTCTCTTCTCTTTGCTGATTCGACGGTGTGAAGCTTCACGACCTCTTTTCGCCAATGCTTGCCTCGCCTTCCCCGTCTTGCCCTCCTCCAAGCGGGGTCCTCGCTCTTGGTTCCAATAAATATTAGCGACGGCCTTGAGTCGAGTGGTCGCTCTTCACAAGACACCTTTGTCGCTTCTTAAAAAGTTTTTTTTTGGTGGCCTGTAAGGTAGTGCCAGGGGTTAAAAAACTACCAAGGGCCAGGTGGTTCACCCATGGTCTGGCCCACACCGTGCGTGCAAGCCCCGGACAGTTGGGTGGGCGCATCATTCCCTCCCCACCTGCTGACTACCACTGGACCGCAGCAACACCCTTTAGTAGTCGGTAGAGCTCACACCGGAGTGGAGACATACCTCCGACTGGGTCAAGGTTGCCCCACGGGTTCCCCTGGAATTACGCGCGGTTCCCACAAGCAAGCCTGTCGTAGCCGGTACCAGGATCTTCCAAGGTCAGGGATAGGCAACATGGGTAACTAGCTTCCCTTTGAGGGTAGGCGTGTCCGGTCTATTCCGGTAAACCCATTCCCCCCCAACAACCCTATAGCGCGTGCCCTAGGATGGGGACTGCCTTACCCGTTTGGGCGTTGGCTCGACGTAGGATTCAACCGATGGTTCCATAGCCGCAACTGGTGTCGCGGCAGCAGCTTCTGCAAGAGAGTGGCCACCCGGGCGAACCCTGGTGCCCCCTTTCCTGCATCGGTACCATCATACGGTTGTGCCTGAAGCCAATTCTGGTTCAAGGCTGAATCCACATTCGTGTTGCCGCCTGTTAGGAGTAGTGCAGCCGGGATATCGCCCGACCCCTCCACTGGTACCACTAACTGATTGTTAGTCCCCCCTCCCAACCCAGGTAGAAATTCCAAAATTCCCAATTCACAGCGCAACTCATCCCCTTCCTTACATTCCAGGATCAAGTTGTCCACTGTGTTCGCCATCGTAGAGACTTCACTGCATAATGCGCATGTATCCTGTACCGTCGCTGGGATCATTCCAGCCCCCGCGGCTCTCTTTTCGGACCATATGCCATTACACCGGGCTCTGGCCAGCCAAGAGATCCCCGAGGACAGGTGCGGCACCCAGACAACGGCCTTCACATACGTTCTTGTTTTCTCAAAGCCCGCTGCCGCATACCTTTTCCATCCCACCGTTCGTGCTCCTGATGATACCCCTGTCAAGAACTCCAGAACGATCTTTTCCGCTTTTTTCTTGTCCAGCGGCACATCAGCTTTGAACACTCGGCGGCACAGGTATTGGCACCCCGAGAGCCAAGTCCAAGTCCTGTCGGCCGCACGCTTCTTCCTCCGCTGGAAGATGGAGCTGACTACCGTTTTGGCCGTCGGCCATTTCCATAGGGCTCGGAGGCGTGCGCGGGCGCTTAGTGCTCAGAGGGGGTATATGCCTAGCTCCCGCATCACCGGTGCTCCCGCCAGTATCCGGTTGGACCCGCTTGTCCCAACGAGGGTTTTCACGGCTTCGGTAAGAACCTGTTGCATGGGGTGCAGTACCTTGTCATTTGTTCCAAAGAGTTCCATTCCATACAATGCCTTGGACTGGACCATGGCTTTGTAGTACAAGCTTTGCAGGAACAGGGGGATTGCCTGAGTTTGGAGGAACGCACGCGAGTTGAGTACCGCTTTTAGAACAGACTGCAGCCGGGTGGTCACCACCTCCCTCAGCGACAGGTCGCTACGGAAGGGGAGGCCCAGATACAGGTACGACTCCACGTGAGGCAGGTTCTCCCCCTGCACCATAAGACTCGTGAGGTCAACTGGACTATGACCTGGCGGCAACACCCCGAGTACTCCACTCTTGGATGATTTTACCGCCATTTTGTAGGTGCCGAGCCAATTTGAAACCAGGTCAAGCTTGTCCTAGAGCACGCGGACCGACCCACTGACTAGGGCACAGTCATCCGCAAAGAGGCCTCCCTGTAGGCGCAGGGTGGAGTCATCCACCTTCAGCCCCCATGCATCCGGAGCCTCTAGGATGTCATTGATAAACAGGTTAAACAGCAGAGGGGACAGGGGGCACCCCTGTCGGACCCCTCTCTGGATGGGAAAGGAATCCGACGTCTGACCGCCCGCCATCACTTGCGCTGAGGATGTTAGGTAGATGTTCCGCAGGAAGCGGAGCGCCCGGCCCGAGATCCCTTTACGCTAGATTTTGGTCAGCAGCGCCTCGATCGGTACCGAATCGTACGCTTTCCGTAGGTCGAGAAAGGAAAATTAGGTGGGCAGATTCGCAGCACGGCGTCGTTGAGTCACCTTGTACAACGTGGTGTACAGAGCTGTGCACTCTTCCCGCCATCTAAATCCAAACTGTTCCTTCCTAATCCAGCCCCGCTCCTTGCCCACTCGTGTTAGGAGGTTCACCAGGACCTTCATAAGCAGTTTGAGGCCTACGTTCATAAGTGAGATCCCACGGTAGTTGTCAACATCCGTAGGGTCCCCCTTTTTCGGGATTGGAACAATTTGGACGACTCTCCACGGCTTAGGAATGCGACCCGTAGACCACACGTTCTGGAGCACATTCAGGAACTATTGTCCAGCCCTGGGTCGGGCTTTTGCTGGGCGGGACTGCTCCGTGGGGAAGATGCACTTGAACACCTCCGCGGTCAGACCGTCGAGGCCCGCCGCCTTTCCACATTGCATAGCCTTTGCCGCATCGACCACTTCCTCCCATGTAATGTCGCTGTTCAGCTCCTTTACAGGGGGTTCGGTAGGCAGACTCACCAGCTTTTTACGCCAACATGGGCTGTTCAGAATCCGTCCATCTTTGTCCGTATTAAGGGCCAAAAAATGATGTTCCCAATGCTCCAGCACTTCCTTGGGGCACGTGATGAGCTTGCCCGCTTCGTCCCTGATCAGAGCGGCCAAGCTCGATTTGTTCGAGCCCCCTTGGGAAGTCCTTTTTAGCCAAGCCCAGAAAATTCCTGGGTCGTCAGCCGTTAAAAAGTCCTCTGCGCCCTTGCGGGTCCAGTTGGCAAAGCTTTCCTTAGCCTCCCTCCGGAGGACCCCCTTTGATTTGTTGCAGGTTGTTTGGTATGTCTGCCAAAACTCCTTCCTTGCCGTAGCTTGTCCTGTCGACCATGCCTTGTAGGCCGTACGCTTCGCCAGGATACTCAGTCGGCACTTGCGCAAAATGTGGATCCTGTTATGCACCTTGTTGCCAATGCGCTTCACGAGTCCCGCGTCCCGGCATGTCTCCTTGATCTCTCCCGCAAGCCGTGTCACCTGTGAATCTATTGTCTCCTTGAGGTCCGTCAGGGGGGAAAAGCGGTTGCGGAGCTGCAGGATGGCGGGGTTCTTGCGAAGCCCCGATCCATCCACAACCTCTCTCCCCTCGCCCTCTTGCGCCCCCTTTGCCCGGTTACCCCATGCCTCACGACAGATGCACGCCATTATCAGCCAGTGGTCCGACGTCCCATGCGCCCTATCCACCCACATCTTCGTCATAAGGTTTCGTGTGGCCGGGTTCACAATCACATGGTCAAGTGCGTTAATCTTAACCGTCCAGCCTTGGCGCACCACCGGGCGTGAGCCCCGGGATCCCCGTGCATCCAGAGAAGTCCATGCCAGCACCTTGCGCCGGAGAAATTTTCCCAACATTACCGGCGAGAGGTTGAAGTCCCCCATCAGAACCGTCGGTACGTCCCGGTCCCACTTGTTGAGACAGCGGGCCAGGTCTTTTTTCATTTCTTTCTTACACTCCCCATCCATGCTAGGGTTCAGGTATACCGAGCCGACGACCCAATCCTGCCCTGGGGTGAATCCAAACAAGCGGCTGGCTTGCACCACCCCTTCCACGCCCTGGATTTCCACACTCCGAAGGTCATCCCTTGTGGCCAACATGAGAACTCGATTATGGGGTTCTGTCGAGTCCACTCCCGAGTAGGATATTGCGTTGCCTGGGATGCATGGCACCCATGCGTGCACGCCCAACCCTACTTCTTGCGTTGCAAACATGAGGGGCCGGGTGCGATGGATGTACTCCCAGATCTCCAGGCGTTTGCCTATCCACCCTTGCACATTCCAGGATACAGCAAACGGTACTGCAAATTTCGGTACAGGGCCTTGGTGGCTCGGTAGGCTACGCTGTGTGGGCTTCCCTTCTGGATGCCATAGGCGTACTCTCCATCCCTTCTTTGCCCACCGAGAAAGCTGTCCCATTATCGTACTGGCAGCACATGCTTCCACCGTCAGCAAGTGCCCAAGTTGGTTCGATCCAATCCGCTTGATCTGGTGTACATCGGCCACGCGGGCCCCCAAACAGTCCTTCACCGTGCGCCAGACGGTAGCCAGACTCCAATGCGCTGTGAGCCGGAGGAGTAAAAGAGTTTCCGACTTACCCATGCTGGTTCCCGGTCGGAGGATTTGCTTATCGGTCGAGCCGTGGCTATCAGGATGGTCCACGTCCGCCGTCTTTTCATCCATTTGGGAGTAATTTGTAGGGGCAATAGTTCTTGGGGGTTAGGTTGCTAGCCTTAGCCCTTGCTTTTCCAACCAGTTGTTTCTTGGGGGGTAGACCTGGTCGGAACTATCTCCCCGGCAGGATTGCGGAGCAAACCATTTCTCTCCCAAGGCTAGCCCCTGCTTTTGTCAGGTGGTGCGCCCCGTTTTCGTACCTCGGGTTGAGGGGGACACTCCGCGTTCCTCGGGGGTGTTGGGTCCGAGACCCGCGACCCGTCGATTCCGCTCGGTAGGGCGGCCTACCGGTGTCACCCCATGCTACCCCCCGGCATTCGGGCCGTTGGGCTGCCCTTGGGTTAGCGACGTTCGGTCGGGTTGTGGGGAGCCATTGCACTTGGCATGTGGAACCGCGCCCGACGCATGTCTTGGGGGCCGCTTCGGGCCTCTCGCAAGGCACCGTCGCCACCCTTGCAGGTGTGATCGTTTGCCAGGATAAACCTGCCCACCCTCGGCCCCGTGGAGGCCTCACACCTTACGAGGCCTTCTTAAAAAGTCCCACTCGCTTTTCCTCCGTCCACTCTCTCACCATCATCCAAATAGAGTTACGAGTCCATCCTGTCCTTGGCGATCCCAATCACTTTTATCACTCCGCTTTGTCACCCTTGCATCTTTAAAATTTGCTTCGTGAGTGCTCTTCCCACGACCATCCTTCTCTCCTTTTCAAATCCAACAATATATCCCCCACTCACGACTCTCCTTCTTGCCACGAGCCTTGCAAAGTACATTCCGCCTTATAAAAATGGTGACTTCGATCGAGGAGCGACCGCGACCTTGCTCGTGTCAAGATAGTCCACCCGTCGACCTTGTCGCTTCCGGGTTGCCTGTTACTTCCGGCCTCACTTCGGCCCTCTTGTCCGCTACCACGGCGTGATCATGAGTCACGCTTGGCCCTCTTTGTCGCGTCCCTCTTAAAAATCCGGCAGCCCTGTTGCCTCCTCCCAATGCTGCCCCACTTGTATCTCATTTTGCACTCGCCTTCCCTTTTTCACCATAAGACTATTACGGCTTCCCACTATTGCGTCTCATGCACATTAATTTGCGATCGACAGAATCCTTCCAACCCTTCTCCCCTCTTGCCGGCCCTCTTAGGGAGTTCACAATCGCTAATTTTAACCGTGCACAATAGAGGCCCCTCTCTCATATGGTTCCGTGGCACGTTTGTGAGATCCGTCTCCTCGTGCTTCTCATGCTTCGGTGCCCGCCAAAACACGCGCGGGACACAATGCCGCGACACCATTACGGTCACCTTGCGTCACCCCTCGAATGGTGCGAATGGTAGGCGCGAAGTCGCGACCCACCAATTTCAAGCTTCCCCCTCACAAGCTTCCTTGCAACGCACCCAAGATGCTCCTTTGTTCCCCTCTCACCACTCGCGTCCGCACAAAGTGCGCGCGAGACACAATGGCATGTCACCATTATGTGCACCTCGTGGCACTTCGTGTCTCTCGTTATTTCGGTGAGCGAAGTCCGTTTTTCCACCGTCACCACCGCCCTTCTTATAACTCGGATCCGCTTGACACTCGTAGCAAACACAATGCCATGTCACCATCGTGGTCACCTCGGTCACTTTTGCATAACTTAGTCGTTCGAGCTCAGAATTAAGCGCCGATAGGTGCGTTGGATAGCTTTTGAGTAGGCGCATCTCATGAAGTGATGGCACATGAAAATCAGTCAAGTATCCACCAAGTTATGTCTTGCCGAAGTTGCGTACCTTCAAAAACACAATGCCACGCCACCATTGTGGTCACCTCCGTCCCCCGGCCGTAACTTAGTCGTTTGAGCTCCGAATTGAGTGCCGTAAATTGCGTTAAGTAAATCTCGCCAAGACGCATACATGGAGATGTACAAACTGAACTTCCTCATGAGCCCATGTTGCTTAATGTATCTCAAAAAGTCTTGCCTCCTTGCACGAAACTCCCCAACTCTCCTCTCGCCCTCCCAACGTGAGCGATTTCACCACCACCGATGACGCCAAAAATTTCTCTTGAGTCACATTATTTTGTGATCCACCTTTTTCTCGGGTTATAGGTGTAACCTCTCCTCCCTCAGAAGGGAGCTGCTCCGCAGCTGTTGGAAGCATTCTCCTCCTCTGCTTTGGACTCCTACCCCTCTTCTATCCCTTTTTTCACTATTCCCCGCTGCTCCTCCTACCCCTCCTACAGCCTCCAGGGGACTACCCATTTTCTTCTGGGGAAAAGCATTGGCGCCATAGGGGCCGCCCTACATCAAAACCCAGACCTAGCAGACACCCCTGTCAGCTCTTTTCCTCCTCCATAGTGCTCCCCTTGGGATGCCTTCCGTTAGGCACTCCCTCTCAAGTCCAATCTGTTACTCCTTGGCGGGCGGTGTACCACTGGTGCCCGCTCCCTCCTTGCTCTTCTTTCTTTTGACTTTCTCTCCCTCGTCCGCCTTCTCCTTGTCTTTGGCCTTTGCTCGCCCTTTGTGTGCTACCTTCTCCTTCACCTTCCTCCATCCGGTATCGTCTTTGGCCCCTGCTGCTCTGCTGCTGCTGCTGTCGTTGTCGTTGCTGGGGTTGCTATTATGGCCATGGCAGGGACTGCCGCTGGCGTCAATATTCCCCCAGGCGTTGTTGTTTCCATTCCGCCCGCCTTAGCGGCTATCACCATCGAGGCCGTTACTGGTGCTACTGCGACTATCTTGCTTGCCAGAGTCGATGGGGTAGATATGGCGTTTGAGGCCCCTCGGACTGGGGTTCCCAGAATCAAGGTTGTCTCTAGCATTTGCCCTCCCACCTCATCAGCCTTCTTCTTTTTCTTCCTCGCCATTAGCTTCTCTCCCTCAGGCTGCCCTTCTCCTTCTTTCTGCTTCACTGGTGCAGTTGGTGTAGATTCCGCAACCTGGCTTGCCATAGTGGACACGGCTGGTGGTGTCCCAAACATGGTCTCAACGTCCTCTCCCAATGTCACATCATGTAGCCCACCTTCCTCCTGTGCTCCATCCTCGGACTCCTCATCATCGTCAATGTAACGCTTGTGCGTGCCACTTGGAGTGGGCTCAGCAGTCGAGAGGTATCGACGGAGAGACAATCTTCCCTCCACCTCCTCCACCTCTGGCTCTTCCTCTCCAACTTCAGCCTCCTCCACTTCTGCTCCTTCCGGCTCGTCCGCCCCTTGTCGCTTCTTGGTGCGATGGTGCTGATCCACTGGTACCGAAGGCCAGTCTCTGTCACGGGGTAGCAGTCCTCGAGGCTGGCTACAAAGCCATTCCCCGGTCCATCACCTACGAGCCTCACATGAAAGTCTGGATAGATCTCTGCCACCTCCCAGAGTCCTTGTACCGCATGCTCAGTTTGTCTGCGCCCTCCTCCTCGAGCACAGTTCCACAGCACCATGGTGCCCACCTTCACCTTCTTTGCCTCTGCAGGGACGATCCTCCGCTTGTTGTACTTTTCCCGTTGGCTCACTTGTGCCCGATCACTGTTCTGCCATACCTGAGAGATGGTCGCTCGTACATCTGCTGCATGCTCAGCAACGTACTCCACCACTTGCCTCTCAGTAGCTTCACTCAGATCCTGTTCTCCAAGTGCTGGCTCACCTAGGAGGTTGAGATTGGCCTCTCTCCCGTAAGTGAGGTAGAACGGGCTGAACTTGGTTGATGACTGCACAACAAACCTGTGCGCCGCAGCTACCTGATGCAGCACACGATCCCACTCCATTACATGTATAGCGGCGGTCTTGGCTAGTGCTGCCTTGAGGGTGCGGTTGAACCGCTCCACCAGCCCCAAGGAATAAGGGTGCTCTGGTGTGGACAGCTCGATGTACACGTCCCACGCCCTTAGCAGCGCTACCACCTCTCACTGGAATTCTCCTCCTTGGTCACAGTGTACCGCCTTCGGCGCCCCATGGCGGCAGATCACGTCCTCCAGTAAGAAATGTGCAACTCCCTCTGCCGTCTTGTTCTGCAGGGCCCGCACTTCGACCCACTTGGTAAAATCGTCAATGGCCACCACCACCCACTGCTTTTCGCTCAACGTCGGCGGCAACTTTGCCAGGTCCACCACCAGCCTATGCCATGGCCCCACCACTGGCACACTCTGGAGCGGCGTTTACATGGTGAAAGTTGCTCACGTAAACAGACACCCCTGACAGGAAAACACCATATTTTTTGCCAGGCAGAAGATCCCCGACCAATAGTAGCTGGTGCTCACCAAGTTGGCTGTCCGCTCCACTCCATAATGCCCCATCTTGTGTGCACGTACAACAATTGTCTCCCGCTCCTCAAGGGCCGGAACGTCGCGCGCGGGGTAACGTCCGGTTGGGTAACGCATGAGTTTCCCCTGCTGCATGAAGAACCGTTGCGTGCGTGCCCTAACTCTGCGCCTCTCCTTCTCAGTCCACAGCGGACTCATCACCCCACTGGTGAGGAACTCAATGAGGTTAGTGTCCAGCGTCACATCGCCGGCAGTTTCCTCTTCCTCGTCCTGCCAGGCTGTATCCAGATGGTGATAAAAAAAAAATTCCTGGGGGTCATTATTCTGACCCCTGTCGTCCTGTCCTCCTTCGCCTGTCACACCGGTCTTCTGCCCGAATTGTTGTGTCGGCTACCCTTGTCGTGTTGCCTGTTCTTCCTGTACTGTCTCCTCTTCTTGTGCCTCCTGTTCTAGTACTTCTGCTGCTTCTCCTCCCATCTCCTCCTCAGCTGTCACTGCTTGTAAGACGAAGCTTCCCAGAAGGGGATATCCTGTCTCCACCTCCCCTTCACATGCCAACGGCTGCTCCGCAGCTGGGAGCGGTAGTCGTGACAATGGATCTACGTTCGCTGCCAATGTTCCTTTGCGGTACCGCACCGTGAACTGATACTCCTGTAACAAGATGGCCCACCTGAACAGCTTCCTTGTGGGATTTTTCATGGAGTGCAGCCACTCCAAAGCGTAGTGATCTATCTCCAGCGTGAACTCTGTGTCGCACAGGTATGGACGGAAGTACTGTACTGCCCACACCACTGCCAAACATTCCCCCTCCACTGGTGCATAGTTGGCCTCTGCTCCCACCAACATGCAACTGGCGTAACAAACCACTCGCTCTCTCTTCTTGACGTCCTTCTGTGCTAGAACTGCTCCCATGCCTTGGTAGCTGAAGTCTGTCTACACAATGAAAGGCTTCCTGAAATCCAGCAACACTAAGATTGGTGTGCTCATCAGTACCTCCTTGAGTCGATCGAATGCGTGCTGGCATTCCTCCGTCCACACAAAGTCCTGCCGCAGATGGGTTAGAGCATGCAGGGGCCTTGCGACCTTTGCAAAGTCCCTTACAAATCGTCTATAGTAGCTTGCAAGGCCCAAGAATGACCTCACCTCCGTTGGTGTTGTTGGCACTGGCATGTGTGCAATTGCTGCCACTTTTTGCGGTTCTGGAGACACGCCATGTGCTCCCATCACGTGCCCCAAATATAACACCTGAGTTGCTCCCAAGCTGCACTTGGACGCCTTCAGCACCAACCCAGCTGCCTCAATTCGCGAGAATACTATTCCGAGATCCTGTATGTGGGCGTCCCAATCACGTGAGAAGATGATGATGTCATCCAAGTACGGGACCGCACACGTCACCCCATGCAGCACCCTGTTGATGACTCGCTGAAAGGCGGCTGGTGCGTTCTTCAGTCCAAAGGGAAGCCGCACGAATTCGTACAGCCCCTGATGTGTCACAAAGGCTGTCTTGGCAATGCTCCCTAGGTCCATACGGATGGCGTGATATGCTACCTTGGCGTCCAGCGTACTGTAGACCTTGCATCCCCCCACAGCGTCGATGATGTCATCGATCCGGAGGAGAGGGTACGCATCTGCCATGTTCTTCTCATTCAGCGCACGGTAGTCAATGCACACACGAAATCCCCCGTCCTTCTTTGGGACCATCACCACCGAGAAGGCCCAGGGGCTGGAGCTAGGCGGAATGACGCCCTGGTCCAACCATGCCTGTATCTCTCCATCCAATACCTCCTTCTCCTTTGGGGACACCTGGAAGGGCCGGGTGGCGATAGGGGGGCAGTCCCCCGTGTCGATGGCAAACTCAATACCACAGTCTCCAATCTTCTCAGGCCTGGAGCTGAAGATGTGTGCGTAGCGGGTACACAACACTTCCAGGTCCTCTTTCTGCTGCGGGGTCAAGTCCCGACAGACCGGGATCTGCACTGCCTCCTCGTTCATGTGTACTTCCACCACCACCTTTTCCTTCTCTTTTGAATTTGCCTCCTCTGCTTCCTTTGGCTTTCCTTCAATGCCTCCCCCCTGCTGGCCTCACTATTAGAACCAAGAATTACGTCCATTGCCTGCTCGTATGGCTCACGATGCTCTGCAAAATTCTCCTTGTAGTCGACATTTTTCGATCCTCTGAACACTTCCGTCACATGCTCAAATCCCCCCATCTGCTCCACTGCTTCTACTAGCTTGGCCTGTCGAACTTCCTCATGCTCTTCCCCGTAATCCTCTTCCTCCGAATCCTCCTCTATGGCCCATGTGACCATCTATGGCATCACCTCAGGAGGAGAGCCTCCCCCTGGGCTGCCACTTAGAGGCTACGGCCCTCTTCTCATCTCCTGCTCAAACATCGCCCATATCTTTGCAGTCACAAGTTCCCCCATCCCTTTCATGCCTTCCCGCAACCTCCCTACAAGCCAACTCACCATCCACCAATCATCCGCATTCATGTGGATAAGTGCAAAGCGGAGGTCATGCACGAGGTACACAGTCAATGATACGTTTGCACGAACTTCAAACTCATGCCTAGCCACATGCTTCAGAAGCCACTCTCCCTCCTGTTCATTCTGTGCACTGCTTCCCATGTCACCCTACCCATTTCCTGATGGACGATGCAAACTGGCATCTGGCCTAGAGAGACGGGCCTCCATGGCCACTTCTTCTACTGCGGCGTGAAAGGCACTGACCTTGTCCATGGGTAGCAGGGGTGCACCGCCGAGAACCTGTCCTCGGAGTTCAAGTGCGTGGCGACGTACTTCCTGTTCTGTGTGTGGATGGGTCAATCGCAGCTTCTTGGTGACCGTGGTACGCACCCAGTGTGCCCCTGCTTCCGCTCCTAGGTCTGCAACACCCACCGTGTCTTGTTCATCCTTCTCACCAAGGGTGACGAGGCGCGACTGAAGCAACTACTCCAACTGCTCCTCTTGGTCTCTGGCACTGCCATCTCCTCCCTCAGCTCCACATTCCCCCTTCCTACAATTTCCCTCCTCCATGTCTGTTCCAACTCCCTCGTCAGTCCCCTTTTCTTTACTGGCGGCACCACTCACAGCTCCCACACATCCTGCTACCTCTGAACTGCCACGTGCTTGCAAACCTTGCCCATGCCCTTGGCTCCCTCCTGTTCCTGGCCCTCCATTGTCCTCACCATGTGGAGGTACCCCATGGCAAGGCTCCTCTGATTCACCCCTTTCATGACTCCCTTCGCCTTCCTCATCCCCTGATTGTTCCTCACTCTCACTTCCATCCCCACTATCCTCCTGCATCTCTTCCTCCCACATTGCCCGCCGCCTTGCCTCTCGCTCCTCTTCCCCATCCGAATCCTCATGCCCATGCCCAACCAGTCCCTCCTCCTTCAACAATGCCCATGTCTCAGGTGACACTACTCCACCCATCCCTTCCATCCCGGTCCACAGCTCGTACAGACGCTCGTGGTACTGCTCTCCCCCTTCCTTGTACAAGAATTCCCTCATCAGGCCAATAACGTCACACACATCCTGCCCCTTGTCTTCGTACCTCATGTTGCGCGAGCTTCCACAACACCGACACGCTCCCCCATTCATCCTCGTACTCTGTTTGCACCCCTTCTGATCCCTCATCATCCCCCAGCCAGAATGGCTGCACACGCTGGGAGGCTCCAAGCCTCACCCCTGACCCTTGCTGCTGCTGCTGCTACTGCTTGGCCAAAAAGTAGGTGAGCTCAGCGACGACTGCGATGATGGCCCCCTTGGTGAGCGGCCTTGCCCTTGCGTCATCCAACACCTCCTCATACAGCTGCATGGCAGAGTTCCAGATCTACTCACAGTGGTGGAGGAGACGAACTCCCCCTCTCCCTCAGTGGTGACAGTCGACGCACTCCTGACCAACCCGCTTCTCAACTCTTCCCCCAACTCTCTTGGCTCTCTCTCTCTCTTTGTTCTGAACTTCCAACACAAGCGACGGAAGCCGATAAGGGGAGGGACAGGTCCCCCTTCTTACGCTCCTTCGCTCCACTGGAATTTTTGCCACGGTGATGTAACTCACAGACCACACTCTCCACTATGCTCAACACCAAATGTCACCACGCACCACACTCCAATGGTATGATTTGGGTGTTTTAACAAGATTGGATGCAAACCTCTCCTAGGGCACGCCTGCCGGTGCCTCTAGGGTGACTCAACTTTACGACTGCAGGATAGACTGAACAACACCACTCCCCACTGCCGACGGTGGGTCTCGCAACTCACAACACAACTCCTCTCCTCACTTCGTCCGGACAAGGAGACTACACTGACATCACGTTGCACTCACGGTGCACAACAAGGTACTCAACCTCCCGCACAACACATCCTTCTCCTCCGCCTCCACTCCTTCGGCATTCCACTCCTCCTTGGTATTGTGATGGTTCAAGAATTGGGCCTTCTTCCACCCGTCCTCCCTCTCTCCTTTTGGGTGGCCCGCTTGTCCTCTTTTGGGGCTCCTTTGAGGCCTATTCTCTCCTCTTGTCTCTCTCTCTCTCTCTCTCTCTCTCTCTCTCCCCCTCTCTTCTTTTTTTTTCTCCCTTTNCCACTCCTTCGGCATTCCACTCCTCCTTGGTATTGTGATGGTTCAAGAATTGGGCCTTCTTCCACCCGTCCTCCCTCTCTCCTTTTGGGTGGCCCGCTTGTCCTCTTTTGGGGCTCCTTTGAGGCCTATTCTCTCCTCTTGTCTCTCTCTCTCTCTCTCTCTCTCTCTCTCTCTCTCTCTCTCTCTCCCCCTCTCTTCTTTTTTTTTCTCCCTTTTTTTGTTTTTGACAATAGATCCAATGACACAAGTCAGGTGTACGCCCCCCTTGCAGCCCCAATTCCCACACAAGACAAGAATGTTCTCTACAATTCCAAAACCCCCAAGCAAGTGAAGAGACACAAATGCACGCTATCCTTCACCCACTAACTATCACTCCCTCTCACACCCCAGGCAGTCCTTCTGCCCTAAATCCTACCCACCAATGGCACACGTGACACAGTGATGCACACGCCCACTCACCTAGTTGCGACGTCTCCACTTATCTCCTGCACCCAATAACTGGAAAGGAAAAGCAAAAAGGAAAGGTAGGACAAAGCCAAGATGCACACACTTCCTTGCCCGTATCACCTCTGTCGTCCCTATCACTAGTGCACTATCACAGTCCCTGCCCGTTGGGATCCTTCAAGCCATTGGGCATGGACATGTGACAAGAAGTTCTCAATGCGCACCTCTCGAGGAGCCTCCGAGTCTGAGGGGCCGAAACCGTGACCAACTCGAAACTCAAAAAACTCTTCCTTATGCACACCTAGGACCTGAAACAACCACAACGCAAAAGAATCCACTCAAACCCGACAACTGAGCACACTTGGAGCATACGATGTAGGTCTCAACGCGCGCCTCTCGAGGAGCCTCCGAGTCCGAGGGGCCGAAACCCCGACCGACTCGAAACTCAAAAAACTCTTCCTTATACACGCCTAGGACTTGAAACAAACACAACGCGAAAGGATTCACTCAAATCCGACAATTAAACACACTTGGAGCATACGACGTAGGTCTTGACACGCCTCTTGTGGAGCCTCCGAGTCCGAGGGGCCGAAACCCCGACCGACTCAAAACTCAATAAACTCTTCCTTATACACACCTAAGACCTTAAACAAAGACAACACAAAACGATTCACTCAAATCCAACAACTGAACACACTTGGAGCATACGACGTAGGTCTCCTTGAGACCTTCGTCCACCAAAATCCCACAACGTTTTTTGTGTTTGAGGCTGATTTTTCCGGGTTTTCGAGCTATAAATCAAGGACGACACCTATCCCTCACCGTGCATGCACAAGACAACCTGGCTCTGATACCAAGGGAGCGCTAGCGACCGAAAACACGTACCCAAAATATTTTCGATGGTCGCCTTCACGGTGCGTCGTGTCGAGAGTGGCGCGGACCCCAGAAAACCACACGAGTGCGCAGCGGAATTGGACTGGCGTGGCGTGGCGTCCCTTCACCCACCCAACACCCCCCAGTGGAAGTGCACGGGTGCTGGACTATACTACGGACGCACTCGTTCGACCCCACGACGACCCTCAACGCTTACACAAAATAATTACTGTTGGGAGGGCCCGAACGTGGATCTCCTAATTCCAAAGGCAATACCTATCAGCTACACCATCAATCCACAACTACAATAGGTACTATTCTAAATTAGAGACGCCACGACGGTTGCTCTCACCTAAGGACTAAGCGTGGAGTGGCGAGCCACCCCACGCCCTCGACTGACTTGCGCACACATACACCACTTGACAACCGCTCCCCACCCTCACTCGACCCGTTATGACTCATCGACGACACACCTTACACTAGACGCACGCCCTCGACAGGAGCTTGGATGATACACTCCCCACACTCACAGTCTCGTCGACCATTGGGAGGCGAGACTAGTACGCCACGGCGCGTGGCAACCGACGATGCGCCACCCGTCCCTCCAACACAAGCTGGGTCCTTGTTACGAACTGTCAACCGGCCTGAGGCGAACGGACTAGAAAACTGGGCCGACACAATAGCACCTGCCGTCCGCTCCTAGCATTTCAGCTAGGAGAAGATATCACCCTCAGGATCACGGTTCCACACTGAGCAGTTCCTAGACAATCACTTGCTAGCAACTGTGTCCACTTAACACTTGGTCACTTTCGCGCGAGGTGCTAGTCAAAGACTAACTCCTGGGGCTTAGACCAACCAGTGTCTTCTTTATACTGTTCCTTAGTTGGACAACTCTGTGAGGAGCATCTAAGGCCAGATTGTGTAATTAGAATGAGGAATGAGCCTGGTACATATAGTCCTAGGCCTGGCTTCTAAGGTGTGTGGGTAGTGGCACTTTTTGGGTGGTCACTCCACACCACCTCACCAGTCCACCAAATGGCGCATCCACTGACCGCCAAGTGGCGCACTCTCCTCATGCATGGAGAAATGTCTAAGAAACTTCCCCTGTGCTAGAAAGGTAAAAAACCTTCTGTGCAGATCAAGACTCGATCGTAGGACCTGTTGTTCCTAAGTCCAAGATGCTATCCGTTGTGCTACACTTCTGGTGTCTCACTTGGACTTGCACCACGAACAAGGTTTGGGGGACTTACTCCAAGGGAGCAGTGCATGCCCAGCCTGTCCGTCAAGCCATCGCAGTGGCCATGGGGCATAGAAGAACAACAATCTCTCCCTTGCACCTTAGGCCACCTGCTGTGGTAGTTTTCTTCGGCACGAGCCTGTAGCTCTAGGTTGTGTTTGTGCACGTCAACTTTCTTGGTCTTTAGTTCTCATCTCTTGCATCCACCATGCCGACTCCTCGAGCACCTGCAACATGCAAGTCGCTGTCTAGCGGCTTTGTCAGGAGGTCCGCAAGCATTTTCTTGGTTGCGACGTGCTCCAGTTCCACGACACCCTTGGCGACAAGGTCACGTGAGTAGTGGTACCGAATATCAATGTGCTTTNCGCTTCAAGACGTCCATGATGTACTTGGTCTGGTTGAGCTCGATGGTGCCTGCTTTGCGGTTGCGGTGAACAGCAATCCCGAGGTAGTACTCGAGAGGTCCCATGTCCTTCATCTTAAACCTGCTGGCCAGATTTTTCTTGAGGTCCGTAAGGGCCTCCTGCGAGGAAGAACACATGATGAGATCGTCCACGTACAATGCCACGAGCAGCAAGCCACGTTTGTCCTCCCGCACATAGACGCTGGGGTCATTCCTGCAATGTGCAAAGGAGATCTCAGCCATGAAGCTGTCCATCTCCTTGTACCAGATCCGTGGGGCCTGTTTCAGCCCGTACAACGCCTTCACCAGCTTGCACACCTTACCCTCGGGTGCTTTGACACCTTCCGGCACCTCCATTAGCACCTCCTTGTCGAGCTTCCCATAGAGGAAAGCTGTCTTCACATCCATTTGGTGGATCTCAAGGTCTTTGGCGGCAGCGACGGCAAGCAGGGACCTGATTGAGGCAAACGTGACAACCGGTGCAAAGGTCTCATCGTACTCAGACCCTGCGCGCTGTGAGAATCCTTTCGCCACGACCCTTGCCTTGTACTTGTCAATGCTATCATCTTGCTTCCGCTTCAACCTAAGCACCCACTTTGAGCCCACCACGTGAGCGTTAGCGGGTCTGTCCACCAGCACCCATGTACCATTTTCTTCGATGGACGCGAGCTCGCTGTCCACCGCCTCCTTCCACTTGGCCGCATCGGGCCTTGCCAGCGCCTCAGCCACAGTGAGCGGCTCTCCCTGAGCCAAACAGGACCAGCTCAGTCCAGTCCAGCTTCCGATGTCAGCGTCGTACTTTGGAGTTTGTTTTCCTTTTCGTGTGCCGCGACGTTGCATTGCTGGTGGATCTGTGCAATGCTCTTGCTCCTGTGCTGCAGGCTGCCCTGTAGTTAAGTTTTCTTCTTTTGAAGAGCCACTGGCCTCCGAGCTGTTTTCAGAGGCCTCGGACGTCTCCGACTCTGTATCGGAGCTCGCCGCTGCGTCAGCCTGCACAGCCGCTCTTCCTGCCACACCACTATTCTTCACGGCCTGCTGTACTGGCACCACTTGCCAGTTTTCGGGAGCTTGATCTCCTGACTCCAACAGCACCAACCACTCTCCCTGTTTTGGAGCTTGCGTGGGATCAAGCATCTCTTCCTTGCCTGGTTTCCTTTCGTCAAAGGTTACGTCTCGGCTGGTGATGAGTCTTCTTCCTGCCAGGTCCCACAGGCGGTAGGTCTTGTGGGCCGTCTCATAGCCCACCATAACGCACTTTCGCGCTCTTGCATCCAGCTTGCCGGCACCCTC
>SZWC01001234.1:94507-106250 GCA_023375785.1 Penium margaritaceum | reverse complement strand
TCATTTCGATCCATCCATGCCTCATGCTCGGATGTGCCTTCCGCGGGAACCTGCTCCTCTCCCTTCAGTATTTTGATGAAGCCGCGCACTTTCATCGCCAGCTCGAACTGCCATCTCCAAAGGGGGAAGTCAATCCCCTCAAAAATGGGGATTCCTCCCAAGGGTCCAAGACCTTGCGGCAGTGACATAGAACTCACATTTGCTCCAGTGGTCTGCCCTGTGGTAGCCACTGTTGAGTTTGAGGACTGCCCTGTGGCAGTCCCCACTCCTCCTGATGGGTCAACCATTTTTGTTGCCCTTATCTGCTTCCCACGTCTCTGCTGCGTTGAGGCCGATGTAGGCTGATGTTAGCTGATATCTGCTACCGGTTTTAGGATGCAGATCCGTTGCTTACCCCTTCAGCCGATGTTCACCCGCAGACAGAGAAGATATCTACACCAACACACCCAGGGTCTTGCGACCAAGGGTAGAGCTTGTCCTGGTTGGGACTCAAGGGTCGTGCCTCCAAGGGCAGAGCTTTTCCTTGGTCCCTGTGTGTTGAGTGCAGACCAAGCCGTTAAAGTTGATGAAGCTGATGGAGCTGATGGAGCTGATGGAGCCGGCGTGCGCACCTGGAGAGAGCGTACCAGAGTTGAGCGAAGCGTGCCTTACAACTGGTCAGTGTGGGCCCATAACCCTTTGTCAACCGGCCTGAGGCGAACGGACTAGAAAACAGGGCCGACACAATAGCACCTGCCGTCCGCTCCTAGCATTTCAGCTAGGAGAAGATATCACCCTCAGGATCACGGTTCCACACTGAGCAGTTCCTAGGCAATCACTTGCTAGCAACTGTGTCCACTTAACACTTGGTCACTTTCGCGCGAGGTGCTAGTCAAAGACTAACTCCTGGGGCTTAGACCAACCAGTGTCTTCTTTATACTGTTCCTTAGTTGGACAACTCTGTGAGGAGCATCTAAGGCCAGATTGTGTAATTAGAATGAGGAATGAGCCTGGTACATATAGTCCTAGGCCTGGCTTCTAAGGTGTGTGGGTAGTGGCACTTTTTGGGTGGTCACTCCACACCACCTCACCAGTCCGCCAAATGGCGCATCCACTGACCGCCAAGTGGCGCACTCTCCTCATGCATGGAGAAATGTCTAAGAAACTTCCCCTGTGCTAGAAAGGTAAAAAACCTTCTGCGCACATCAAGACTCGATCGTAGGACCTGTTGTTCCTAAGTCCAAGATGCTATCCGTTGTGCTACACTTCTGGTGTCTCACTTGGACTTGCACCACGAACAAGGTTTGGGGGACTTACTCCAAGGGAGCAGTGCATGCCCAGCCTGTCCGTCAAGCCATCGCAGTGGCCATGGGGCATAGAAGAACAACACGAACGAGTAAAATAGCTTGTGACCTCCTATGCTCCTCGTAGACGATGCCCTTCCGGTGTAGCTTGGTCTTCGACAGATGGCCGACGCGTACACCTTGGCGGAGTGACCGGGCCGCCGGTTGGAGCCGCCTCCTCACAACCTGTACCAATAAATCTCCCCCACACCTTCCACCGAACCCACACGCACACAAAGGGCACTTATCCAAGCTAGTTGCACATGCAAGACTTGGGTAACACAATAACTAGTCCCCTCGTTCCTAGTTGTCCTTATGTCAAAGGTTAATTTGAACAGATTCTTTAGAGTTGAACATTGAGGTGAAAGGTGTAATGGTCCCGACTTGAGTCATTACCGCAACAATATCTCGCCCTCCCATACGCCTCATTAAACACACATGCGGATACAGAAAGGTAGTTCCCAAGAGCATGAGAAACCTCACTAAGCCGGATACGAGACAACGGTCTCTCACAGAGGTGGCGATTGGGATCAGGCGTGTGGCGACGGCCGACCCTCCTTGCGACCTCTTCCGACGGGCCTTCGGACTCCATAGTTAGCTCCTCTCACACCTGTAAGTAATCCCACCACAACTTCTAAGCCACCACCACGCACAGGCATAGATCTTCACCCGCGGTACGCTCGTTTGGTTACACCCCTAGGCAGAAGCAACGTGCGACTCCGTAGGAATTGGCATCACCATATCTGCAAACATCCAAACTGAACACCGACAAGCACGGTAGACGCGTCTTGTCCCAAGCTTTTCAACGCTACCTTCCATTTAAAAATTCATCAATGACTTGCACCGCCACACCCATTCTACTTCAAGCGCGGAATTCAGGACTTGCACCCACCCACACAAGTCACAAGCCCGTCCCACACCGGCCCAAGACACCTGCACTCACCACCCCGACGGGCCTTGGCGATGCGGCAGTCGACCTCCTCGTCGCTCCGCCCTTGTCCGATCTCCACCCGCGAGCGTGCGTGGCGTGCGGCTCCCGATCTTGACAACGGCGTCTTGTTCGTCACGACCTAGTGGTTGCATGATCCCCTTCATCCGAGCTCCATGGCGTCTCACGTTTTTAAACGTCGAAGGTGGGATGGCCTAGCCCTACGACGAGTGAATTTTGTACGGATGTCCTCGCTTCCAACCGGATCCTACTCCCAAAAGCACATGCGGCTCCGGGTACGTGAGCAATCACGCATGGCAATGGCACGAGTGGAAATTAGAGAGCAAAACGAGTCAAGCGGGTGCGATAGTCGAATGTCAACATTAGCTTGAAACAATGCCTAGGACAATGACTATACCCAGCACCTCTCACGGGTCTGCCGAAGCGCGACTTCCGTTTTTCATCCAAACCCATCAACTAGTCTAAAAATGCTACACCCAACTAGGTGGATTCGAACCCCCTTGCCCTCTACGAGCACCTCCTAGAGCTGGTAATTTCAAGTAGAAACTAGGACTAGCACTAGTATCTACCCCCCCTAGAATTTTCTCAAACAAAATTGCTCGAAGGATCTTTTCCCTTCCCTTCTATCTTCCCATGTTGTGACGGTCTTCTCTTCATTTTTCTCGTCAGCCTCCAAGCTTGAATTTAGCCGCGCGGTCCGCGTTGTTCCTTGGTCGGTAGCCTTCCCGAAGCGCTCGTTGAATTGTTTTAAGTGAGTGCGACAAGAGGGAAGCTGTCTCAAGCTGTATTTGGCTCTCTTCTCTTTATTGAGTCGACGGTGTGAAGCTTCACGACCTCCTTTCGCCAATGCTTGCTTCGCCTTCCCCGTCTTGCCCTCCTCCAAGCGGGGTCCTCGCTCGTGGTTCCAATAAAAATTAGCGACGGCCTTGAGTCGAGTGGTCGTTCTTCACAAGACACCTTTCTTGCTTCTTAAAAAGTCCCACTTGCTTTTCCTCCATCCCCTCTCTCACCATCATTTTTCCAAATAAACTTACGAGTCCATCCTCCCCTTGGCGATCCCAATCACTTTTATCACTCCGCTTTGTCACCCTTGCATCTTTAAAATTTGCTTCATGAGTGCTCTTCCCACGACCATCCTTCTCTCCTTTTAAAATCCAATAATATATCCCCCACTCACGACTCTCCTTCTTGCCACGAGCCTTGCGAAGCACATTTTTCCTTATAAAAATAGTGACTTTGATCGAGGAGCAACCACGACCTCGCTCGCGTCAAGATAGTCCACCCGTTGCCCTTGTCGCTTCTGGGTTGCCTGTTGCTTCCGGCCTCACTTCAGCCCTCTTGTCCGCTACCACGGCGTGATCATGAGTCGCGCTTGGCCCTCTTTGTTGCGTCCCTCTTAAAAATCTGGCAGCCGTGTTGCCTCCTCCCAATGCTACCCCACTTGTATCTCATTTCGCACTCGCCTTCCTTTTTGCACCATAAGATTATTACGGCTTCCCACTGTTGCGCCTCATGCACATTAATTTGTGATCGACAAAATCCTTCCAACCCTTCTCCCCTCTTGCCGACCCTCTTAGCGAGTTCACACTCGCTAATTTTAACCACGCACAATAGAGGGCCCTCTCTCATATGGTTCTGTGGCACGTTTGTGAGATTCGTCTCCTCGTGCTTCTCATGCTTCGGTGCCCGCCGAAACACGCGCGGGATACAATGCCGCGACACCATTACGGTCACCTCGTGTCACCCCTCGAATGGTGCGAATGGTAGGCGCGAAGTCGCAACCCACCAATTTCAAGTTTCCCCCTCACAAGCTTCCTTGCAACGCACCCAAGTTGCTCCTTTGTTCCCCTCTCACCACTCACGTCCGCACAAAGTGCGCACGAGACACAATGGCATGTCACCATTTTGTGCACCTTGCGGCACTTTGCATCTCTCGCTATTTCGGCGAGCGAAGTCCGTTTTTCCACCGTCACCACTGCCCTTCTTATAACTCGGACCCGCTTGACACTCGTAGCAAACACAATGCCATGTCACCATCATGGTCACCTCGGTCACTTTTGCATAACTGTCGTTTGAGCTCGGAATTGAGCGCCAATAGGTGCGTTGGATAGATTTTGAGTAGGCACATCTCATGAAGTGGTGGCACATAAAAATCGGCCAAGTCTCCACCAAGTTATGTCTCGCCGAAGTTGCGTACCCCCAAAAACACAATGCCACGCCACCATTGTGGTCACCTCCGTCCCCCGGCCGTAACTCAGTCGTTTGAGCTCCGAATTGAGTGCCGTAAATTGCGTTAAGTAAATCTCGCCAAGACGCATACATGGAGATGTACAAACTGAACTTCCTCACAAGCCCGTGTTCCTTAATTTCTCTCGAAAAGTCTTGCCTCCTTGCCCGAAACTCCCCAACCCTCCTCTCGCCCTCCCAACGTGAGCGATTTCACCACCGCCGATGACGCCGAAAATTTCTCTTGAGTCACATTATTTTGTGATCCACCTTTTTTTGGGTTACAAGGTATCTAGAAGACCAAGATACCTCTAGATGCCTAATAGGACAAGTCACCCCTTCTTGAAGGTGTGCTATCTTCCTGGACCTTATCCTAGCCTTCTAGTAACTCAAGGAGGAACTCTAGAGGTTGAGCTAGCTTCCTGGCATCTACTTTCCACCTCCCTTGAGGCAGAGCAGAAATTCATCTTGTGGGACTTGAACCCGAGCCCCTGCCTCTAGAGGTGGACATAATTAACCACTAAGTCACTTGGTCTTTTTGGTGTTCCTTTTTCGACTCACACCTGTCATGGTGAGGAGCATATCTCCAACATCTTCAGCTGCTTTTCCTGCTCCTATCCACACTTCCACAAGGCAGTTGCTGGTGTGAGGTTCAAGAGGTAGCAGGCCGTTGTTGTAGCTTCAGTCTAAAAGCAAGGTGGGAGCTTGGCGTCGAAGAGCATGCTTCGCACCATGCCGAGTAGGGTCTGGTTCATCCTCTCGGCCACGCCATTCCTTTGGGGGTTATGAGGGGTGGTTTTCTCGTGGCGGATGTCATGATGCTTGAGCCAAGGCTTGCATGCCTCGTACTCACCCCTGTTGTGACTTCGGAGCGTCTTCACCTTCTTGGACGTTTGTCTCTCTACCATGATGACGAACTCTAGGAGCTTCTCCTTGACCTCTCCCTTTGTTTTGAGGCAATAGATCCACAACTTGCGGCTGTGGTCATCGATCAAGGTCGGGAAGTACTTGTTTCCTCCATTAGATGTTGTGCGAAAGGGCCTATACACGTCACTTTGGATCAGGTCCAAGACATTCTCCGCTCGTTGACCTCCTCTCCCAAACGGCTTCTTCTTTGCCTTTGCTTGGAGGCATGGTTCACACAATGTTCACGCTTCTACATGCTTCATGGTGCACCCTTCCATTCCGCGGACTACCTCTTGCTCCGGCATCTTTTGCAACGTGCTTTTGGCCACACGGCCAAATCGCAGGTGCCACAGTTCAGCATTAGTGTCCTTGGTTGATTTGGCGGCCGCAGCGGTCGCCGGTGGTGCATCCTTTGGCTTCAGTGCCACTGTCTTGGTGGCACATGCCAGTCCCTCATCCGGTATCTTTGTGACTTTCGTTTGAAGCACGTAGAGGCCGTCGACTCTTGGAACTTGAAGCACGAGGTCGTCTTTGGTGTACAAGATTTTTATGTCCTCATTTTTTAGGGTTACGGCTTCTTTGTTGGTGAACACCACTGTCATGTTGTTTTCGGTGATTTGTGAGACCGACAGCAGGTTCACTGCAAAGGAGGGCATGTACACCACCTTTTGAAGATTGACCTCCTTCTGGGTATCGTTCACGTTGAACATGATCACCTTGTCCCCTTCACCCATGGCTTGGACGATGCCACTGTTTGCACACTTGATGCACATGTCAGATTCGGCCATGGAGACAAATCCACCCTTCTATTTTGAGGAGTGGTGGTTGGTTCCCGAGTCAAGGGCGAATGCCCCTGGCCTAAGGAGCGTTGCCCCCTTCATGGGCAACCCTTCATGTTAAGCTCCTTCTTCTGCTTCCCACCTTTGTTCCCACCTTCTTTCGTAGGACTACGACAGTCCCTAGCCCAATGCCCAGCCTTGCTACAATTGTGACAGTTGCCAGGCTTCTTGGAACTCTTCCCGCCACCATTGTCTTTTCCTCCACTGCCACCGCTTCCACTGTTGCCTTGACTGGAGCAAGAGCTTGCACCTTGTCCACCGAAGCAAGAGACATAGGCTGAGATGTTTGCCTCACTGCCACTGTGTCGCATGGACTCATTGTGGACGTGTTCGGCGACAGCCTCATACGTCAGATCTGCCTCCTTCCAACCGCCAAATACGGTGATCAAGGACCCCCAGCTTTCCGGGAGCGCCATCAGAAGGATCATGGCACGCATGTTGGAGTCGATATTCCATTCTATTTTCTGGACCTCTTACACCACGTTGTTGAACGACTGCAAAAATACGGGTATCGATTCTCCTTCGCTCACCCTCATCGACATCAACCTTTGGAAGATGAAGAGTCAGTTTGCTAAGGCATTTGATTGATGCACACATGAGATTTTTGCGTAGGCCTCGGCAGCAAACGTGCATCCTGTGATGTGGGAGTGTTGAGTCTCGTTGATGGACGTCACAAGTAGGGCAAGAGCCATGTTATTTTTTATTGTCCATGCTGCAAGGTAAGCCACATGCGTGGTCACAGTCGCATTGGCGTGTGATGTCTCACTCCCTTTTAGGATTTCCAGGTAGCCATGCACGTTCATGACAATCTCAAACTGCCATTCCCACAAGGAAAAACCTGTTCCCATGAATTTGGACATACCCGCCTCAAGGCGGGCTTGAGTCGGATCCGTAATTTTTGGCCGTTGCTTGTCTTCTCTGCTTCGCTGCTACTCTATTTTGTTGAGGCCGATGAGGCTGATGAGGCTGCTGACTGCGACTGTTGTCAAAGGTACAGTTGGTTCCGTTGCATACCCCTCCTGCCGATGATCGCCTAAGACGACGGTGCCGTCGTGAGGAAAACGGACTCGGGATCGTACCACCTTCTAAAGGGGTAGAGCTTTATCCTGTTGGGGCTCGAGGATCTTGTCCAACATGGACAGAGCTATTTCTCGTCCCCTAGTCTACCACGTGCGCGCAACCTACCTAAAGAAGCCGATGGAGCCGATGGAGAATATTGGATCCGTCCAATCTTTGTATCCCTGTTGTACTTGTGCTCCCTACAAGACCATGCACAAGTCGGTCTTGGAAACATGCCTTAAAACCAGAAGTGTGGGCCATACCCTTTGTCAATGTACCGAATAACAACGGTCTAGAAAACGGGTCCTGACATGGGAGGCCGCCAACCGCTCTTGGTATTGCAACCAAGATAACATATCACCCTTGAATGAGGGGTCCACTCTTTAGGTTCGTTTGGTTTGCAACCTCACAAAGTTTGCATGAAGGTCTTTAGTGTCTACCCTTGGGTGGACACTCTGTGAGGAGTCTCAAAGGCAAGAACTGAAAATGGATGCATGCAGGGTACATGATTTTATATTTGCAGAGCTTTACTAATGCTTCTACTTGCAGTGGCTCCACAGGAGCCAACCTCAGCCTACAGTCCTTCTTGGTGCATCCTAAGACCGCCAAGGGTCATCCTCAAGGCAGGCCCTAGTAAGCTTCCTAGAAGCGTCCTGTCCTATTCTGGGCCACAAAGAAAAATGCGACCGTCGCGGGGTTAGAGCCCGCGACCCATGAGCTCCGGCGCCTGTCCCAACTAGGCCACAATGTTGTGTCTCCTGTGATGAACTCCAGGGGACATGCTCATTATGGGCAGTGCATTCCTAGCCTATCTCAAAACAGACCAAGAGGATATACTCCATAGAGCAGTGCATGCCTTGTCTTTTCATGCAACCAGCCAGCTAGGCAGTGGAAAAGGTGCATACCATTCAACAAGTGCATAACAGGCTATTCCATACCACCATCAATCTGATAGGAAATTACACTCATCACAACATCCTCAGTGAAAAATGGAGAACATGCAGACCTGTTTTCCTTGCCCTGAGTCTCACCCTGAGAAATTAGCTTACATGTCCCTCCAAGGGGTACAAGGCCAGATAGTGCTGTTTTCAAGTAAAATATTATGTGAATGAATATCCAAGGTGTCTTGCTTGTTAAATTCCGGGTAAGGGGGGAGGGGGGAGGGGGGGGTGGACGGGGTATCCTTCTGCAGATGGAAGGCATCCAGCTGTCATGTCCTCCACCAAAGCAGTGCAAACCAGACCACTGTTGCATGTCTCCCTTAATTTCCCTGGATATAATTTTCCAGGACCCCTCCAATAAAATCCATCCAATGAATTAGATTTTGAATCTCATCCTCAATGTGGGGTGAACAAATATCTGCATAAATCTTAGCAAGACAAGCTTGAGGCCAAAACGATTTGTGCACATCTTAGAGAGAATGTAATAAGTGAAACCTGCATAGAAACGGATAGTAGAAGGGGTTCAGCGTGGCCAAAGTGCAGTGACATTCTGAATGCTCTTGATTGAGATCAGTAGATTGCTAAAAGTACACTGTAACAATCCTACCTGGGAGTGTGGCTAGGGAAATGGCATCCCCAACTATCTAACAAAACCTTTATAGGTGTTTCCCTGGAATCTCTCACATTGGGCCTGGCCTCTGGTTTTTCTTCTAAGTAAAAGAGGTTCCCTATCTGCACATTGATTCTCACCTGCATCGCCAAGGTCAGGAATGAGGGTAATAAAGGTGGCAACCTTAGATCACATGGCCTGGAAAAGAAAGTGTGTGGAAAAAAAAAATCCTCTCATTTTTCCAGTGCAAGAAGCCTTGAAGCATACAGGCCATGAGGCATGAACCAAGTCCCTGGTGAAAGAATGAATTTTTGCTCTCCCACTTATGAAGGACAGCGCCTGCCCTCCACAACTTGAAACACCTTGAGTTCCAAACGAGTGGGACATGGTGAAGAACTGAATAACGGTGTAGAAAACATTTTCAGAATTTTCATGAGAATTCAATTCATGACCTTTAAATTCATTCATGTACAATCTGTTGAGAAACTGATCTTTGCTAGGGTAGGAACTCATGTACTTGTAGCCTCAAGGTTCTGGAGGAAGCCATGTCAGAAGAAAAGATACACAGATTAGTTAAATGAAAATGGATAGATTTCTACTAATCTGATCTCCTTTGAAAATGTGACAGGCTAAGCGTAGAGGAATGTTGTAAAACCCATTCCACGAATTCTGATGAATAATTTCCTCTCCTATGTTATCCATCATCCATTAACAGAATTGACAGCCATAAGCTGACCTACCCTCCCCCCTCCCCCCCCTCCTCCCATCCTCTGTGTGCAATGCTAGGTTGCTGACCTTCATGTAGGATTAAAAGTGCCTGAAATGTTTCTCAGAGCGTTTGAGAACTCTTCATCCTTCATGTAGCATTAAAATTTCATAAACTTTCTGCAAAGCACTCAAAAAAATCTCTTTTTTTTCTTAAAGGATTTACAGATCACTTATGAGATTTTAATCCTACAATGAGAAGCGACTGATCAATATTCTTGACCTCCTTGTATCTTACAATGATGTTTTGAGGCATTTTCACGTCTGATGCAGATGCAGCACAGAGGTCGCAGGAAGGTAGCACAGGAATGCATTCAGAATCCACTTCCTTTTCATTTAGACCAATTTTTTTTTTCCGGTGCATGTTGTTCTTTGGGTGGAAGAGAGGAAACCGGAGAGTCATGGTTTGAGGGCCGCATTGGTCACAAGGTCAAAACATCGTGAACAAGAAAAGCATGTTTAAGCTCCCAGGAATCCAAGGCCAGTTATACTCCTGATTTCATCTTGTAACACTCATGCTCTTCTTCCTCCCCCTTCCACTTTTCACTCTGCATGGTGACGTGTTGTCTTGTGCCAAAAAATATCCTTGCACTCATTTGCAATGTGCAGCGAGCTGTCCTTGCACTATATCTGAATGGTGACGTGTTGTATCGTGCCACAGACTATCCTTGCACTCATTCACGATGTGCAGCAAGAGGTCCTCGCACTATGTTTGAATGGTGACGTGTTTTATTGTGCCACAATTTATCCTTGCACTTGTTTGCAATTGCACAATGGATCAGTTCCTTCAGCCGCAGAACCACCTCCCTCAGCCTGCATGCAATTTGCAGCAGAGAGAAGGTTCTCAGAAAAAGAAAAAGCAAAACAAAGTAAGGCAAAGTGAAGCAAGGAAAATGAAAGCATTGCAACTTACAGAAAATTTAAGTGCTGCATTGTGTAGTATGGCCCTTCTGCTGCAACACAGCGTCAGGTTGCCATACTGGCTGCTGCCCACATTCTCATCTCGCACATGAATAGAAGCAACCCAAGTCCAATCCTGTGAACCCGCATCCAGTGACAAAGGCATGCAGCAGCCGTAAGCAGCAGCTGCAGAAGCACGTACTGGAGGCAGTGGCGTCTAGCATGGAGGAGGTGATGAAAGAAAAACCACCAGCAACAGCAGCAGCAGCAGAAGCAGCAGCAGCAGCAGTAGCAGCAGCAACAGCAGCAGCAGCAGCAATTGCTGCTTCTGCTGACACGGCTGCTACATCAAATGGTGCCTCTGCTTCTGCTGCTGGTGCGGCCAAACCAAAGGTTGCGGAGAAAATGCTGGATGTGCTGGACAGCAATTTCAAGCCAACTGGAAGGACTACGACCAATTGAGTGTGCTAAGAAAAAGTGTATGTCAGAAGAATTTTCATTAGATCAAGAGTGTGTGTGCTAAGAAACAGTGTATTTCAGAAAACAATTTGATTAGAGAAAGTGTGTGTCACAAAAGTGTAGGCCACAAGAAGTATGATTAGATCAAGTGAGTGTGCTAAAAAAGTGTAGTTCAGAGAAGGTTTGATTAGACCAAAGTGAGTGTGTAAAAATTGTTGTTCGAAAAAAAAGGTTTGATCAGACCAAGTGAGTGTGGTAACAAAATTTAGGTCAGAAAATGTTTTTATTAGACCAAGTGAGTTTGTTAATAGTGTAGGTCAGAAAACATTTTATCAGACCAAGTGAGTCTTTCAATTGTGTAGGTCAGAAAAGGAAACATTCGGACTTCACCATTCTTCACTATGATTCACTAACTATGGATTACTCCCTGTCATGATTCATGAATTATTGTCAAAATATTGTATTTGAAGATGGTTTTCTTTTCCATGTGGTCACGTCACATCTTGTATGTGATGTGCCAATGTACCTTTTGGAGAGAGATGATGCACGTGGGCACGGAGACTGATCATTGACATGAAAAATAAAACACTCCCCTCCCTCCCTCCATTCCCCCTACAAAGGAAAGCAATCAATTTGGGACCAAGCAGCTGGTGCACCAGCTGCAGCTGTACCACCTAATCACTGTTCTGTACTTTCTTCTGCACCTTGCGACTATTCCTTGCAAAGTGCTTTAGCTATTTCCCCCCCCCCCCCCCCCCCCCCCCCCC
>SZWC01001234.1:62912-72949 GCA_023375785.1 Penium margaritaceum | reverse complement strand
GGAGGGACGGAGGTGGGTCCAGCGTGGGTGCGGAAGGGACGGAGGGGGGATGAGGAGGAAGGATGGGAGGAAGATTCCATGCGGTGTGCGCACTCATCTATGAGGAGGAGCGAACAGAGGTACCCAGGGGTGGGACCAGGCCAGAAGCGGGCAAACGAGGAGGTCAGGCATCGGGAGAGGGAGCGTTCGGTGAAGGAGGACGTGGAGGAGGAACAGGAAGGGAGGAGAGGGTCTCATAGGCAAGGACACTAAGGAGAGGAGGGAGGGGCGAGGGACCGGGGGGAGCGGTGACAGGCGGGGAAGGTGTAGGGGACGAGGTCACGGCAAAGAGGACGGGACCACTGGCTCGGCCAATGGCAGGCAGAGGGAGCGGAGGCTTGTCCCCAGGGACATCCTCAATGGAGAGGAGGAAAGGGGCTAGGCAACATGGGGGGTCGAGGGCACGGGGGGAGCGAAGTGCCTGGACAACAGTCAGAGCAAGGGGCACGTGGGGTGGTGAAGGGGGGAAGCCAGGGGGGGGGAGGCACAGGGGATGGCAAGAGGGCCAGAAGTGGAGAGACAGACGGTGGGTCGCCATGATGATGGGACGGAGATAAGGGAGGAGGGGAGGGGGGGCAGGAGGTGCGGACGATGTGAGGCAGGGTGTGGGCACCGCATCGGGTGCAGGGGGTGCAAGGGGCACTGGAGGTGGACACGGGGGCCGTGGCACAGGGGGCAAGAAGGCCGCAAGAAGGAGAGATGAGAGGGGAGGGATGACATTCAAGGGGGTAGGGACAGGGACAGGTGTACGGGAAAGGACCAAAGGTACGACACGAGGTGGAATGAGAGGTGGAGGGTACATGGTCGACGGGGAGACAAAGGGACAGGAGAGGAGGGAGGAAGGTGGGATAGTGGAAGCGAGCACTCCCCAGGCGGGAACAGGGTACAAAGAAGGTGAGACGGGCGGCAATGGGAGAGGATAGACATGCAGTAAAGACACAATTTACACAAGATCATTGGTGGATGAAAGGTCGGAGGAGGGAGACAATGGTCCACGAAACAATTGTTGTTCAAAGAAGCGAGGGTGACACGACTAGACAATGTGATGTGCAACCGGATCCCAGAACTGGTGCACGGGGGAGTGTGGAGCTACCCTAAGAGTGACACATAAAAGGCAGTGTGGTTCAAGCTTGCCAGACAGGGAAGGGTCAGCGAGGTAGACCGTGGCCATGGTATCCCATACCATGGCCTGATTGAGATCGGCTCATCGATTAAACAAGAGCTTGAATGGCGTCGTGTTGGGGACAAGGGGACCGTGAGGAATCCGGTTATAAGCCCACATATAGTAGCGAGCCGCCCCAAAGCAGAAGCTCCATCCACGGTCAAGGAAGCTAGCCTCGACCATCGTGGTATGTACGCCCTCGATGAGTGTGCGATTCAAGGGTTCCATGGTCCCATTTTGCTGTGGAAAATACGGGGCAAAGAGCTCATGGAGAACACCCTCACGATAAAAAAAGACCTCGGTGTCACCGAAGAACTCACTGCCATGATCGTGTTGAATGGTATGCACCTTGTCCACAAGCTAGCTGGCTGGTTGCACGGAAAGACAAGGCATGCACTGCTCCATGGAGTACGTCCCCTTGGTCTGTTCTGAGATAGGCCAGGAATGCACTGCCCATAATGGGTATGTCCCCTGGAGATCATCATAAGAAACACAACATTGTGGCCTAGTTGGGACAGGCACCGGAGCTCATGGGTCGTGGGCTCAAACCCCGCGACGGCCACATTTTTCTTTGTGGCCCAAAATGGGACAGGAAGCTTACAGGAAGCTTACTAGAGCCTGGCTTGAGGATGACATTCGGCGGTCTTAGGACTTGCCAAGTAGGACTGTAGGCTGCTGTTGGTTCCTGTGTGACCACTATGAGCAGAAGCATGAGCAATGCTCTACAAATAAAAGCCTATGCCCTGCATGCATCCATTTACAGTTCTTGCCTTTGAGACTCCTCATAGAGTGTCCAACCAAGGGTATACGCTAAAGACCTTCATGCGGACTTTGTGAGGTTGCAAACCGAATGAACCTAAAGTATGGATCCCTCTTTCAAGGGTCATATGTTATCTTGGTTGCAATACCAAGAGCAGTTGGCGGCCTCCCATGTCGGGAACCGTTTTCTAGACTGTTGCTATCCGGCACATTGACAAATGTTATGGTCCCACACTTCTGGTTCTAAAGCACGCTTCCAAGACTGACACGCGCATGGTCTTGCAGGGCGCACAGGTACAATAGGTACATGAATATCGGACGGCTCCAATCTGCTCCATTGGCTCCATCAGCTTCTTCAGGTAGGGTGCATGCACGTGGCAGACTAGGGGATGAGGAATAGCTCTGTCCATAATGGACAAGACCCTTGAGCCCCAATAGGATACATCTCTACCCCTTTAGAAGGTGGTACGACCCCGAGTCTGTTTTTTTCTCATGACGGCACCATCGCCTTAGGCGATCATCGGCAGGAGGGGCATGCAACGGAACCAACTGCACCTTTGCCAATGGTCGCTCTTAGCAGCCTCCTCAGCCTCATCGGCCTCAACAAAGCAGAGTAGCAGTGAAGCAAAGAAGACGAGCAACCGCAGGGAATGGCGGATCCGACTCAAGCCCGCCTTGAGGCGGGTATGTCCAAGTTCAGGGGGACAGGTTTTCCCTTGTGGAAGTGGCAGTTTGCGATTGTTATGAACGTGCATGGCTACCTCGACATCCTAAAAGGGGCCGAGACAGCACCCATCGATGCGACAGTGACCATGCATGCGGCTGACCTTGCAACATGGACGATGAAAAACAACATGGCTCTCACCATACTTGTGACGTCCATCAACGAGACTCAACACTCCCACATCATAGGATGCACGTTGGGTACCGAGGCCTACACAAACCTCTCACGTGTGCATCAATCAAATACCCTAGCAAACCAACATTTCATCTTCCAAAGGTTGATGTCATTGAGGGTGAGCGAAGGAGAATCGATACCCGCATTTTTGCAGTCATTCGACAACGTGCTGCAGGAGGTCCAGCAAATGGAATGGAATCTCAACTCCAAAATGCGTGCCATGATCCTTCTAATGGCGCTGCCGGAAAGCTGGGGGTCCTTGATCACCGTGTTTGGCGGTTGGAAGGAGGCAGATCTGACGTATGAGGTTATCACCGAACACGTCCACAACAAGTCCATGCGACGTAGTGGTAGTGAGGCAAACATCTCAGCCTATGTCTCTTGCTTCGGTGGACAAGGTGCAAGCTCTTGCTCCATTCAAGGCAACAGCGGGAGCGGTGGCGGTGGAGGGAAAGGCAATGGTGGCAGGAAGAGTTCCAAGAAGCCCGGAAATTGTCACAACTGTGGCAAGGCTGGGCACTGGGCGAGGGACTGCTGTAGTCCTAGGAAAGAAGGCGGGAACAAAGGTGGGAAGGAGAAGAAGGAGCTCACCAACATGATGGCTGAAGGGTTGCCCATGAAGGGGGCAGCCCCCTTTAGGCCTAGGGCATTTGCCCTTGACTCGGGCACCAACCACCACTCATCAAAAGAGAAGGGTGGATTTGTCTCCATGGCCGAATCTGACATGTGCATCAAGTGTGCAAACAGCGGCATCGTCCAAGCCATGGGTGAAGGGGACAAGGTGATCACGTTCAACGTGAACGGTGTGGAGAAGGTGGTCAACCCTCAAAAGATGGTGTACATGCCCTCCTTCACAGCAAACCTGCTGTCGGTCTCACAAATCATCGACAACAACATGACAGTGGTGTTCACCAACAAGGAAGCCGTAGCCCATAAAATGAGGATATTCAGACGACCTCATGGATCAAGTTCCAAGAGTCGACGGCCTCTACGTGCTTCAAACCAAAGTCACCAAGATGTTGGATGAGGGACTGGCATGTGCCACCAAGACAGTGGCACCGAAGCCGAAGGATGCACCACCGGCGACCGCTGCGGCCGCCACATCAAACAAGGACACCGATGCTGAGCTGTGGCATCGGCGATTTGGCCACGTGGCCAACAGCACGTTGCAGAAGATGCAGGAGCAAGAGGTAGTCCGCAGAATAGAAGGGTGCACCATGAAGCATGGAGAAGCGTGTACATTGTGTAAACTATGCCTCCAAGCAAAGGCAAAGAAGAAGTCGTTGGGAGAGGAGATCAACGAGCGGAGAATGTCTTGAACCTGATCCATAGTGACGTGTGTGGATCCTTTTGCACGATATCTAACAGAGAAAGCAAGTGATTCCTGACCTTCATCGATGACCACTGCCGCAAATTGTGGATCTACTTCCTCAAAACAAAGGGAGAGGTCAATGAGAACCTCTTGGAGTTTTTCGCCATGGTAGAGCGGCAAACGTCCAAGAAAATGAAGACGCTCCGAAGTGACAATGGGGGTGAGTACGAGGCATGCAAGCCTTGGCTCAAACATCATGGTATCCGCTACGAGCAAAGCACCCCTTCGAACCCGCAAAACAATGGCGTGGCCGAGAGGATGAACCAGACCCTACTCGTCATGGTGCGAAGCATGCTCTTCGACGTCAAGTTCCCACCTTGCTTTTGGACTAGCCTGCAACAACGGCCTGCTACCTCTTGAACCTCACACCAAAAACATCCTTGTGGAAGCGTGGAAAGAAGCAGGAGAAGCAGCTGAAGACCCCACAAGAAGCATGGTTGGGAAAGAAACCCAACGCCTCTCATCTTAAGGTGTTTGGATCAACTGTATGGGTGAAGACTCAGTCAGGAGAAGGTGGAGGCAAGCTGGACGCACGTTCCAAGAAGTGCGTCATGGTTGGGTACGACACGTCACATGAAGCCTATCCTCTTTAGGACCAGGCAGCAGGCAAGCTCATAAGGAGCTGCGACGTTGTGTTTGACGAACGCACCCTTGGAAACGGAGAGCTGCTGGACCCGATCCTCACTCCCAAGGCGGGAGAGTGGATAGTGTTGCTTGAGTCCGGAGACCAAGCACCCAACAACTGGCTTGCTTTGCTAGCAGGTGGTGGAAATGGGAGAGTAGCTACAGAGGATGACGCAACAACTGACATGGACGTGGATACGGAGGCGTCCGAGGCTTCCGAGTCTGACTTGGAGTCTGACGACTCTTCTAACGACAACGACGATGACGAGGACACACCACCATCAGTTGAAGCACCAGCACCAAAGCAAGAAGCCGCACCAGTACCCCGGCGCAGTTTGTGACCAAAGAAAATACCTCTGCGGTATGAGAACAATTGGACTGGCCTTAGCTGGTCGTGCATGGCTCAGGGAGATCCATCCACAGTGGTGGAGGCGATGAATGGCCCGGATGCGGCCAAGTGGAAGGAGGCAGTGGACAGCGAGCTCGTGTCCATTTCCGAGAACGGCACCTGGGTGTTGGTGGATAGACCCGACAAGATCCACGTGGTAGGATCCAAGTGGGTCCTTCGAGTGAAGAAGAAGCAACACGGAAAAATTGAAAAGTTCAAGGCGAGGGTAGTGGCAAAGGGATTCTCTCAGCGCCCGGGCTCTGAGTACGACGAGACGTTCGCACCTGTCGTGACCTTTGCCTCCATCCACTCTCTCCTTGCCATCGCAGCCGCAAAGCACCTGGAGATACACCTTATGGAAGTCACGACAGCTTTCCTCTATGGGAAGCTCAACAAGGAAGTGCTGATGGAGATGCCCGAAGGAGTCAAAGCTCCCAAGGGCAGGGTGTGAAAGATGGTCAAAGTACTCTACGGGCTGAAACAGGCCCCAAGGATATGGTACAAAGAGACGGACAGTTTCATGACTGGTCTCTCCTTCACGCATTGCCAAAATGATCCGAGCATGTACGTGCACGATGATGGGAGTGGAATGATACTCGTTGCACTTTACGTGGATGATCTGATTATCTGCTCTTCTTCGGTCGAGCTGCTAGATAAACTGAAGTCTGACCTCAGAAAAAGGTTCAAAATCAAGGACATGGATCCTCTCAAGTACTACCTCGGGATCACCATCCACCGCAACCCATCAGTAGGGACCATCGAACTCAACCAAACCAAATACATCAGTGAGGTACTAAAGTGCTATCACATGAAAGACTGCAAACCTATCAGCACCCCAATGAAAACTGATGCAAAACTGAAGGCCTCAATGTTGCTAAGCAATGAAGAAGAACAAAGGGAGATGTAAGACATCCCCTACCAGTCCGCCGTGGGTAGCATCATGTACGCCATGGTAGGTACTCGTCCAGATATCTGATATGCTGTGGGACAAGTGAGCATGTTCGTGGCCAACCCAGGGCAACAACACTGGCAGGAAGTCAAGCGCAGCTTGCGCTACCTGCAGAAGACACGTCACATGGGCCTCGTCCTTGGAGCCCAAGAAGGTACGGACCCCCTCTGCCTGAAGTGCTACACCGACGCTGACTGGAAAGTAAATCTTGACGACCGGAAGACCACCTCTGGATACGTGTGCATCTTGAATGGCACTGCCATCTCATGGGCCAGCAGGAAGCAGGATTGTATTTCTTTGTCCACGGCTGTGGCAGAGTACGTTGCTCTGTCTGCGTTCTGCTAGGAGACTCAGTGGCTGCGCAGCCTGCTTGGCAAAATGACAGTGCCACAGAAGGATGCCATGATTGTACACATGAACAACATGAGCGCCATCTCGATGGCTGAAGATGAGATCATCTCCCGGCGAACGAAGCACATCCACATATGTCACCACTACTCACGTGACCTGGTCATGAAGAACGTGGTGGACTTGCAGCAATGCAGAACTAAGAGCATGCTTGAAGACTGTATGACCAAGCCACTGGAGAGTGAATTGCACTATGCAGGCATTCGTGGATTCAGCATGAGGAATGCGGCAGAGGAAGTATGAGCCCCAAGGCATCGATGGAGCCTAGTGAGCGATAGATGGACAGAGGTACAAGGGAGAGATTTTTTGAATGGCATGCACCTTGTCCATTGGCTAGTTGGCTGGTTGCACGCAAAGACAAGGCATGCACTGCTCCATGGAGTACGTCCCCTTGGTCTGTTTTGAGATAGGCTAGGAAACACAACATTGTGGCCTAGTTGGGACAGGCGTCAGAGCTCATGGGACGCGGGCTCAAACCCTGCGATGGCTGCTTTTTTTTCTTTGTGGCCCAACATGGGAAAGGAAGCTTACAGGAAGCTTACTAGAGCATGGCTTGAGGATGACACTTGGCCGTCTTAGGACACGCCAAGTAGGACTGTAGGCTGAGGTTGGTTCCTGTGGAGCCACTATGGGCAGAAGCATGAGCAATGCTCTGAAAGTATAAAAGCATGTGCCCAACATGCACCCATTTACAGTTCTTGCCTTTGAGACTCCTCATAGAGTGTCCAACCAAGGGTAGACACTAAAGACCTTCATGCGGACTTTGTGAGGTTGCAAACTGAATGAACCTTAAGTGTGGATCTCTCGTTCAAGGGTGATATGTTATCTTGGTTGCAATACCAAGAGCGGTTGGCGGCCTCCCATGTCGTGACCCGTTTTCTAGACCGTTGCTATCCGGCGCATTGACAGATTGGAGTAAAAGTGGAGGAGTTCACGATAACTGTGGCTTTGGGCAGATGTGTACCATGACAGAATGGTTTGGACGACCTCGTCTTTTACATGAAGAAACTATACCCACATAAAGCGGGAGTAGTTTTCAATCAGACTGAGGACGTACATGACATGTCCAGCGGGAGATTCACTATGGAGAGTTCTAAGGACGTCGGCGTAGACAATCTTGAGTGGTGCAGACACAGAGGGAGGGGGAGGAGGGAAATGGCAGGCGATGCATTTTGCCGGCTACAGCACATGGGGTACGAAACGAGGGGTCAGATAGACCATCATTGGGTAGAGCATGGATGAGAAAGGCAACGGCTGAAGAGGGGAGATGGCAAAGGCGAAGGTGAAGGAGATGCGAGTGTACAGAGGTAGAAAGAGCGACAAACGTGACAGCTTTAGCTCTGTGGGTGGAACCAGAGTGGGGGACAAGAACTTGATACAGGTCCTTGCAAGGGGGACGGCGAATGCAAAGGAAAATATGACCATAGGCACAATTGGTAAAAATGATAAAATCGAGTGCACAGGTGGTAGAGAATCCACAAACATCAAGAGAAGGGACAGAAAGGAGGGAGACGTCAAGGGTAGGGACATAGAGGGCAGAAGACAAGGACAAGTCACCGACAGGGGGTGTCAAGAAAACAGTACTAACACCAAGAACGGGAAGAGGGACACCATCACACGTGTAAATTGCAGTGATGACAGAGACAGGACTGAACGACATAAAGAGCCGGCAAACAGGGCACATCTGGTCAGTTGCAGAACCAGTGATGACCCAAGACGGAGACAAAACACGCTTGGTTTTGGAGAGGAGGCAGCAGGACATCATACGCACAGACACTACGGTGGACAAAGAGGTCGATGAGGGGCTACAGGGGGATGCAAGAGGAGGGGTGGGGACAGGAACCAGATCAAACAAGGACAACATTCCAACGGCCTGGGGACCACCGAGGATGCCCTCTGCAAGAACTGAGCGAATAAGGGTGATGATCACATCCTTAGCAAGGGGAGAAGGCGTAGCGGCAAGGGGCACGGGTCCGGCACGAGCAACAATGGGAGTGCTCCCAAGAGGTCCAACCGGAGGAAGGATAGCAGGAGCACCGTACGTATGGCCACAAAGAAGAGTTCGCTGTCGAGCAATCTGCGTACCAAGGTCAGGAACTGGAGGAATGGGGCATGCGTCGTGAAGCTGACCCACAACATTACTTGTCCAGCATGTATGGGGGTGAGTGCCGCCCCCACCAGGCAGGAAACAAACAGCAAAGACATGGGCAGCTGGGGAAGGGAGGATTCCAGGTAGTACAACAAGAGGACGAGGCTCACCAAGGGCCACAGCAGGCTGTGACAGTCTGAAAGGTCCGCAGACTGTCAAGAAGAGCGGGTCAAACGGCGCCAGGGATCTGATGTGCAATCTGGAGGGTAAGGGCATGGGAGAAGGAGATAAGAGCTCCAGAGAAAATGGGACCAAGTCCAATAACGACCAAGGTCACAAAGGCCTGATCGGTCAAGGAAAGCGCCAGGAGTAAGAAGATCTCTCTAGAGGAGCTCAGTGCCACCCAAGTATGCCCCTAGAGACTCGTCGGGGTGACGACGGAGGGCACAGAGGTCGGCAAGAAGGAAGGCAGCAGAGTGAAGGGAGTCAGAAACAGTAAAGGGCAAGAAGTGAGGTCCACGCCTTGCGAGGGAAAGTAGGGAGATTGGTAGTAGGCACAAAGTGATCGAGCTGGCCAAGAGCTTCAGTGGGAGCGGCTGAGTCGACAAGGTGAAATGCGAGGGCCGTGCAGTCATGGTAAGCAAGGGGAAGGGCGGGGACAGGAGCGTAGTGCTCCCAGAGATTGTGCATGTGTGCCCAAAAGATAAAGTGAGAGGACCAGTCACTGAATGGTGTGCCGGTAACGTGGCCAAGAGCAGAGGTAAGAGGAATCTGAGGGAAAAGTGAACGCAAGCCGAGGTCAGCGAGCTGAGGAACCGCGAGAGTCATGGCGTCGAGGTGAGCCTTAGTGCATACAAGGGTAGCGATAGAGCCACCAGGTGGAAGACCGCCAGCAGGGACAGCGCCACCAGCAGGGACGGCTCTGCCAGCAATACTAGCGACACCAACAGTAGTGGCACCACCAACGGAACCAGCAGGGATGACAGCACTTCCGGCACCAGCGGGAGCGACACCTCCAGCACCACCACAACCACCAAAAACACCAGCAGCACCAGCAAGGAAACCACCACCAGCAGCGATGGCATCACCTGCAGTGACGGTGTCGCCAAAAACACCAGCACCTCAAACAAGAAAGGGACCACAGACAGCAATAGTGCCACCAGCAGCAACAGCGCCACCAGCGAGAAAGGCGCCACGTGCATGGAAACCACCAGGGAGAACTGCTGCATTGCCTGGGACAGCACCAGGGAGCACTCTCGCACTGCCAGCACCAGTGCCAAGACCACTAGCAGGGAGGGGACGAGCCGCATGACCACCCCGGGGGGGGGGGGGGGGGGGGGGGGGGGGGG
>SZWC01001234.1:29248-46992 GCA_023375785.1 Penium margaritaceum | reverse complement strand
CGCCAGCTCAGCCGCTCCATGGCATACTTCACCCATGCAGGGTTGACAGCAGCACGGTGGCGTCCCCTTGCAAGGCCGAGCGTACGAATCTGCACTGTGGCATCGAGCAGCGCCTCATAGATGATGCCAGAAGTGCCATCATGCGCGTCAGCCTTGCGGAGGGCCACCACCAGCGGCGTCATCAGGCGCATAAAGGCTTTCAATTGCAGCCAAAACACTCCAGAGCGCACAAGCCTGCGGACTTCTTTTTTCCTTGCGCGAAAACCTGCATCCCTTGCTCTGCCCACCTCCTTCCATGTCTCTGAGCCCACCATCTTCTCCAATGTCTCCCTCATCTCTAACAGGCGACGAAACATACGATGCACGGAGGCAAAGCGAGTGGCACAGGATGGCAGCACAGTTTTCCTCCAACTCTCCTTCTTCATCCAAGACCTCAGAATGTCTTTGTTCCGGATGAATGAAACAATCTTCTCTGCCTTCCCAACAAGAATCTCCCCCCACTCAGTCTTTGTAAGGTCCTTGAGGACCAGGTTAATGCTGTGTGCCACACAGCTGCAGAAAAAGATGGAGGGATACTTATCACAGAGGGCCTTGTATGCTTTCTTGTTTGTCGATGCGTTGTCCGTGATTACCATCACCACATTTGCTACACCGACAGCTTGAATAGCCTGGTCAATCACAGCTGCAACGTGATTAGCATCACGGACAAGACCTGTGGCATCACGAGAGAAAAGGTGGCAGGTTCTCTCAGCATTGTTGGCCATGGCTGAGTAAATCGGCCGAATCTGTATATCTGACCATTCATCAACGCCCAAAGATACCCCATAGATCTCCCAACCAGCCTGTAGAGGTGCCTCTAGCTCACCGAGTTCCTTGTCCAGGGCCGGCAGAATGGTTGGAACCACGATGTCACGGGATGGCAACCTGAAGCTGGCGTTAGTGCATCTGGCACTCTCAACGAGTTCCAAAAGCACCCTCTCCCGGCAGAAAGAAATGGGGAGGGCTGCCTTGGCCATCACTTTCACCACAGCCTTCTGGCAATCTGCATTGGCCTTGTTGTCGAGGTGGTCCTTCATGCTGGTTTGGCGCGCGTTGCTCAATGAAGTTGCGGAAACCACCGGCCCACTACGAAGAAGAGGAACAGCAGGCAGAGTTTTCACTCCAGAAGCAGCATCATCCCCCGCATCCTCCCCTCCCGCAGCCTCCCCTCCCCCTTCCTCACTCTCCACCAGTCCAGCCGCAGCACGAGCCTCCGCCCTCTCACGCTTAGCAACCATCCCAGCCCAGTTCACAGGCTTATCTTTGGTGCCCCACGACGGTCCCTCACCTTGGTAGAGTACCGGATCGGCAGGAACGAACCCTTCAGGCGGATTGGGAAGTGGCGGCAGGCCCATTAGGGCACGAGCAGCAGCCCGCGCCACCTTGCACTTGATGACGTTGCCGACAGGAGCTCCACAGTGGCCGCGCATGCGGTCACTCCCCCCAGAGTAGGAGGTGCCACAGGCTCCGCACTGGAACCCAGGGTAGCCACCAGCAGTTGGGCATGGCCGAAAGTACTTGAACAGCGCCTTCACGAGCAGTTCACCCTGTAGTGGTCTTGGGGCTGATGGATCCTGAGAGGAATGGGGCATGATTTCTGCAACGGCGGAGGCTCTTGCCTCACGTGGCATCTTGGCTAACTGAGGCTCCTGCGAGGAGCCTCAGGATGAACCGAGAGACGAAAGTGAAGTGGCTCGGGAAGGCTAACAGTAGATTAGCCTGAGCCACAAAGAGGGAGGCGAGGTAAGGGGGGGAGGAGGAACCTAGACAGACCGCAGTGGATATTTCTCACACTTGAAAGCTTGTCGCATGCATGAGGTGTTTCAATGACCCTCATTGGAGGATTAACCTTGTTCGAGTCGACAAAGAGCTTTGATTGGTTGATCCTTGATGTGCTGTACGATAGCAGCCTGAGGCCAACCATACAGTGGTCCTCATCCATGCCTGGTGCCAGCATGGATGCTGCCCTGGATGGAATCTGGCAAAAGGCCAAAAACTCACCTGCCAGCACAACGCCGATGCCTATTTATGGCCCTGTGTCGAGCGAGACTGGCTGGGGTTTTTTTTTTTCCTCCAAAAAAACATCGTTTCTTGACCCCCTCTCTTCCACCCTAGAACCCAGGTTTTTCCACCTAAAAAGTCGTTTAAGACTCCAAGTCGATGTGGACGACTTTGTGACTTTGAATTTAGGCCCAAAGTCACCAAGTCGAAGTCAACAAGGTTACAAGGATCTAATGTAGTATCACTATGCTAAGAAACAAAAACATGTTACGATTCAGGTCTACTGAATTAGACGTGTTCTTTCCACTCATATCCATGATCCTTGTGGTCCACACTCATCACTAAAGGTGTCCGTTGGCTGTCCAAAACATTGGTAGCGCTAACAAGTGAGAGCTAGGCATCCTTGAGGGTGCCTCCACATCCACTAGTGCCAACGAAGGGTTATGGGCCCACGTACCTAGAAGGAATGTAGCTCTACAACTTTCACGCTACCGCCGCACGCCATGGCAACAACCAAGCAAGAGAGCATTGGTGTCGTCTCAAAGTTTGATGGGAACAGCTTCCCTTTGTGGAGGAGGCCGTTTTAGGTCTACCTCGATGACAAAGGGCTGCTTGAGCTGGTCAACGGTAAAGAAACCGTCCCTCCGGATACCCCGGCGCCGGAGGTGTCAATGCGTCAGATAGCAACAGTGTAGGAACCCGACCTCTCGTTTGAAACTCCAGCGCCTATTCAACTAGGCCACAAAGGTATAATTCCTATGATGATCCACAGGCGATATACCCATTATGGGTAGTGCATTCCTAGCTCATCTCGGAACAAACCAAGGGGACGTACTCCATAGAGCAATGTATGCTTTGTCTGTATGTGTGGCTAGCCAGCTAGGCAATGGACAAGGTGCATACCATTTCAACAAATATCTCTCTTGCACCTCTATCCATCTTTCACTCACTGGGCTCCATCAATTCCTTGGGGCTCACCCTTCCTTTGCCACACTCCTCATGCCGAATCCACGAATGCCTGCATAGTGCATGTCCCTCTCCTGCGGCTTGATCATGCAGTTAGCAAGCATGCTCTTGGTCCCACAGCACAACAAGTCCACCACGTTCTTCATGACCAGGTCACGTGAGTAGTGGTAACGTATGTCGACGTGCTTCGTTCACCAGGAGATGATCTCGTCTTCAGCCATCAAGATGGCACTTATGTTGTCCACGTGTACGACCGTGGTGTCCTTTTGTGGCACTGTCATTTCGCCAAGCAGGCTGCATAGCCACGGAGTCTCCTTGCACAACTCAGACAGATCAACATACTCTGCCTCAGCCGTGGACACAGAAACACAATCCTGCTTCCTGCTGGCCCATGAGATGGTAGTGCCATTCAAGATGCACACGTATCCAGAGGTGGATTTTTGGCTGTCAAGATTTCCTCCCTAGTCAGCGTCGGTGTAGCACTTCAGGCGAAGGGGGTCCGTTCCTTCTTGGCCTCCAAGGAAGAGGCCCATGTGACGATTCTTCTGTAGGTAGCGCAAGATGCGCTTGACTACCTGCCAATGTTTTGGCCTAGGGTTGGCCACGAATCTGCTCACTTGTACCACAACACAGCAGATATCCGGACGAGTCCCTACCATGGCGTACATGATGCTACTCACGGCGGACTGGTAGGATATGTCTTGCATCTCCCTTTGTTCTACTTTATTGCTTGGTGACATGAAGGCCTTCAGCTTTGTATCGGTCGTCATTGAGGTGCTGACAGGTTTGCACTCTTCCATATGGTAGCGCTTCAGTACCTCACCGATGTATTTGGTTTGGTTGAGTTCGATGGTGCCTGCTACTCGGTTGCGGTGGATCCGATCCCAAGGTAGTACTTGAGAGGACCCATATCCTTCATCTTGAACCTTTTGCTGAGTTCAGACTTTAGCTCATCCAGTAGCTCGATCGAAGACAGGCAGATGATCACATCATCCACGTACAGCGCAACCAACATCAGCCCTCTCCCATCATGGCGCACGTACATGCTTGGGTCATTGTGGCAATGCGCAAAGGAGAGACAGGTCATAAAACCGTCCATCTCTTTGTACCACATCCTTGAGGCCTATTTCAGCCCTTATAGCGCTTTCACGAACTTGCACACCTTGCCCTTGGGAGCTTTGACTCCTTCGGGTACCTCCATCAGCACTTCCTTGTCAAGCTTCCCATAAAGAAAAGCTGTCCTGACGTCCATCTGGTGTATCTCCAGGTTCTTTGTGGCTGCAATGCTAAGGAGAGAGTGGATGGAGGCAAAGGTCACGACGGGCACGAACGTCTCATCGTACTCGGAGCCCGGGCGTTGAGAATACCCCTTAGCCACTACACTAGCCTTGAACTTGTCAATGCTGGCGTCTTGCTTCTTCTTCACTCAGAGGACCCACTTAGATCCCACCACGTGGGCCTTGTCAGGTCTATCCACCAGCACCCACGTGCCGTTCTCGGCAATGGACGCGAGCTCGCTGTCCACTGCCTCCTTCCACTTGGCCGCATCTGGACCATTCATCGCTTCCGCCACTGTGGATGGCTCTCCCTGAACCATGAACGACCAGATAAGGCCGGTCCAATCATCCTCATACCATAAAGGTGCTTTCTTTGGTCGCAAACTACGCCAGGGTCCTGGTGCGCCTTCTTGCTTTGGTGCTGGTGCTTCCAGAGGTGGTGGTTAGTTGTCGTCGTCGTTTTCATCAGAAGAGTCGTCAGACTCCAAGTCAGACTTGGAAGCCCTGGACACCTTGGTATCCGCGTCCATGTCAGATCTTGCGTCATCCTCCATAGCTACTCTCCCATTCCCACCACCTGCTGGCAAAGCAAGCGAGTTGCCAGGTACTTGGTCTCCGGACTCAAGCAACACTATTGACTCTCCCGCTTTGGGAGCAAGGATCGGGTCCAGTAGCTCTCTATTTTTCCAAGGGTGCATTTGTCAAACACGACGTCGCGGCTCCTCACGAGCTTGCCTGCTGCCTGGTCCCAAAGCCGATGGGCTTTGTGTGACGTGTCATACCCAACCATGACGCACTTCTTGGAACGTGCGTCGAGCTTGCCTCCACCTTCTCCTGACTGGATCTTCACCCATGCAGTTGACCCGAAGACCTTCAGATGAGAAGCGTTGGGTTTCTTTCCCGACCATCCTTCCTGTTGGGTCTTCAGCTGCTTGTCCTGTTCCTTTCCACGCTTTCACAAGGCGGTTGCTGGTGTGAGGTTCAAGAGGTATCAGACTGTTGTTTCTGCTTCTGTCCAAAAGCAAGGTGGGAGCTTGGCGTCGAAGAGCATGCTTCGCACCATGCCGAGTAGGGTCTGGTTCATCCTCTTGGCAACACCGTTGTTTTGGGGGTTGTAAGGGGTAGTTTTCTCGCGGTGGATGCCATGATGCTTGAGTGAAGGCTTGCATGCCTCGTACTCACCCCCATTGTCACTTTGGGGTGTCTTCACTTTCTTAGACGTTTGCCGCTCTTCGAGGGCGACGAACTCGAGGAGCTTCTCCTTCACCTCTCTATTTGTTTTGAGGCAGTAGATCCACAACTAGCGGCTGTGGTTGTCAATGAAGGTCAGGAGGTACTTGATTCCTCCGTTAGACGGTGTGCAGAAGGGTCCACACACGTCATTGTGTATCACTTCCAAGACATGCTCTGCTCGTTGACCTCCTCTCCAAAACGAATTCTTCTTTTCCTTTGCTTGGAGGCATAGTTCACACAATGTACACCCTTTGCTATGCTTCATGGTGCACCATTCCATTCTTCGGACTACCTCTTGCTCTTGCATCTTCTGCAACGTGCTGTTGGCCGAGTGGCCAAATTGCCGGTGCCACAACTCAGTGTCAGCGTACTTGGTTGATGTGGCGGCCGCAACGGTCGCCAGCGGTGCATCCTTTGGCTCCGGTGCCACTGTCTTGGTGGCACATGCGAGTCCCTCATCCGACATCTTGGTGACTTTGGTTTGAAGCACGTAGAGGCTGTCGACTCTTGGAACTTGAAGCATGAGGTCGTCTTTGGTGTACAAAATCTGGATTTCTTTGTTTTTTAGGGCCACAGCTTCCTTGTTGGTGAACACCACTGTCATGTTGTTGTCGGTGATTTGTGAGACTGATAGCAAGTTGGCTGCAAAGGAGGGCATGTACACCACCTTTTGAAGGTTGACCGCCTTCTCCGCACCGTTCACGTGGTCACCTGAGGCTGCTGACTGCGACCATTGTCAAAGGTGTACTTGGTTCCGTTGCAGACCCCTCCCGCCGATGATCGCCTAAGGCGATGGTGCCGTCGTAAGAAAACGGACTCGGGGTCGTACCACCTTCTGAAAAAGGGATAGAGCTTAATCCCGTTGGGGCTCGTGGGTCTTGTCCAACATGAACAGAGCTCTTCCTTGTCCCCTAGTCCGCCACGTGCACGCACCCTACCTGAAGAGGCCAGGAACAAGCTCTACACCATCTACGAACCTTCCTAACTAGCTCTTCGTCTCCAAGACGTTTGTCACCCTATGTGTCAACGAAGGTGATGACATCATGGAGATCCTGCAGCAGATTAAGTCCCTTACAGCCGAGTGCGTAGCCACCGGATGGAAGGACGACCCCCAGCTGTAAGCCATGATCCTCCTCTTGGCCTTGCCGGACAGTTTGAGTCCCATGATCACCGTCATAGGCGGCTGGTATGCCGATGAGCTGAAGTACCCGAAGGTGGTTGAGTACGTCCGTAATGAATGGATATGGCGTGGTGAGAGAGAGAGAGAGAGAGAGAGAGAGAGAGAGAGTGGGACAACATCAAGTTCCGCCTATGCCGCACGTCCTCAAGGTGGGGGTGGAAGCAAGAAGGGGAAGGGTGCCAAGGAGGGCACCAAGAAAGGTGACAAGAACGGGGAGTGCTACGCTTGTGGCAGTGAAGGCCACTGCGCACGCAATTGCCCCAACGGGAAGTTGGGCCAGCCGGAAAAGGCTGGAAAGAAGGACGACCTTGCAATGTTGGTGAAGGATTCCACCAACTGGACAGATCCGGGAATCTCCGTGATTGACTCCAGATCGGGCCGTCACACGCAATACAAGCGGGCGACATTCGTCGCCTTTGGTACCTCAGAGTGACACATGATGGTGGCCAATGGTAAAACAGAGCTGGCTGCCGGTGAGGTAACATTTACATCGAGGTGGATATGGACGGAGATTATTTCATGAGCACAATTGTTGACATGCTCCACATGCCCAATTTTGGGGTAAATCTGCTGTCTGTGACTTACCTTACCGACAAGGGGCTCGAGGTGCTCTTTAACAAGAAGGAGGCCATCATCCAGAAGGAAGGGGGCGGTAAGGTGATTGCACGTGGAAAAAGAGAGAACAACCTATACCTGCTTCGTGCAAAGATCCTTGGCAGCCGGACGGGGCCGGACGATGTCCACCTCGCAAAGAAGGATGATGGAGACCTGGATCTGTGGCACTGTCGCCTTTGTCACATCTCTCCCTCAACTGTGAGGGACATGGCAAAGAAAAAAGTGGTGCAGGATCTTGAAGTCAAGAGCCTCGACACAGCCAAGAATGTCGTGTGCCAGCCGTGCATAGTCAGCAAGGCGACATGGCAGCCATTTGATGGCTAAGCGACGCGTGCAGCGAAAAACTTGGAGGTGGTGCACACTCATGTGTGTGGACCATTGGAGAGCTCCATCGGGGGTGCTCGCTACTTTGTGACCTTCATCAATGATCACAGCCACAAGCTCTATGTCTACATCATCAAGAGGAAGAGCGATGTATTATCATGCATGCAGGAGTTTGTGACGGCAGTGGAGCAGCAAACAAAGTTGAAGGTGAAGGCATTTTCGAGTGGCAAAGGTGGAGAGTAAGAGGTCTGCTGAGTATGGATGAAGAGCAAGGGGATTGTATGGAAGAGAAATACACCACATTCTCCACAGCAGAACGGCATCGCTGAGAGGGCGAGCTGCACCATCCTCAATATGGTCCGGTCCATGTTGAGCGATGCCGGCCTCGTGCAACGGTGCTGGGACGAGGCGGCACGGACAGCGGCGCACATCGTGAACCTGATGCCAAGAAAGCCGCTAAAACATGCAGAGTCCAAGGTGTATTACATGCTACAAGAAGTGTGGAATGGGAGGAAAACAGTTGTGGCTCACCTCCGCATGTTTGGCTGCATTGTACATGCTGTTGTGCAGGCACGAGAGGGGCGGGGCAAGCTGGACCCGCGGACTCACCGATGCATCTTCGTCGGGTACGAGAGCGGGAGCAAGTCGTACCGGCTCTTCGACCCTCGGAGGCAGCACATTGTGAAGAGTAATGACATCACCTTCGACGAGAACAGACATTGGATGAACAAGGATTCGGGTCTCTCCAAGCGTGTGGAGTGACTACCACTCCTTGAGGGAAAGACACTGGAGGACGTAAAAGAGGGTGACGTCCGAGCAGCTCCAACAAGCGGGAACCATCTTGGGGATGAGGGAGTGGCTGATTTGCATTCAGCCCAGTCAGACAATAAGTCCAAAGCACCGGTAGTAGTGGAGCTGAACGAGGAGGCGGGGAGTGAGCCCGTACCTCCATGGTCTCCAAGAGAGGGGTAGCGGGCCAGCGGTACGAGTGGCACCGCGAGAGGACACCAGCAGCAACAACAGCAGCAGTAGCCTCAACAGCAGCAGCCTCAAAGAAGGCGACGTGCAAGGAGGACGGAAAAACGGTCCAGATGCCCTCCGCGGCATCTGGACTGGGTTCGCTCGAGCGTTCTTTGTGCGAAAGGAGCCCGAGACCATCAAGGAGGCGTTGCAGCGGAAGAATGGGACTGAGTGGGAGGGAGCTATAAAATCTGAGCTTTCCTGCCACGAGGAGAATGGAACTTGACAGCTGAACGACAAACCGGAGGGGGAGAAAATCATTGGCTCCAAGTGGATCTCCAAGAAGCTCACCAAGGAGGGGAAAGTGGAACGGTACAAGGCGCCGCTGGTGGCAAAGGGATACACCTAGGGGAAGCGTGAACACTACAATAAAACTTTCATACCGGTGGCAAAGTTTGCCTTCATCCGCTCCATCCTCTCAGTGGCGGCGGCGCGCGACTACAAAGTTCACCAAATAGATGTAAAAATCACATACCACAATGGTGACCTGGACAAGGAGGTCCTTATGGAGGTGCAGGAGGGGGTCGACGTGCCGCCAGGGAAGGTTTGCCGGCTTCGCAAGGCACTCTACGGGCTGAAGCAAGTGCCACTCATGTGGTACCTGAAAATGGATGGCTTCATGGCCGATCTTGGCTTCAAGCACTCCGATGTGGATCGGAGCGTGTACGTGCGGAAGTAGCCGGGGTTGTACCAGATCGTGGTTCATTACGTGGATGATCTCATCCTCGTGTCATCAGACATGGAGGAATTGGTGAACCTGAAGCGGCAGCTGGGTGGACGGTTCAAAATGACCGACATGGACAAGCTCGATTACTATCTCGGCGTTGCCACCAAGAGGGACCACAAGGCACGTACACTGGAGATGGGATAGGCAAAGCACGTGCAAGAGGTACTCCGCCGTTACAACATGGAGGAGTGCAACCCCATCGGAACACCCATGACCACCACATGTGAGCTGAGCTTGAGCATGGGGCCAAGCACGGATGACAAGAAGGAGGAGGTGGCAGTTGTGCCGTACCAGTCCGCGGTGGGAAGCATCATGTATGTCATGGTGACAACGTGCTGGGAGGTTAGGAGGAGAATAAACTCACCTACAACGGAGTCGTCGAGTACATCCGCAACGAGGTGCACCGTCGGAGCGGTGGCCAGACCTCATCATCCTCAACTGCCCTGGTCACCAAAACACAAGGTGGCAGCAGCAGCGGCAAGTGAGGCGGCGATGAGGGCGGCGGTAAGAAGGGCGCCAAGAGGGGTGCATGCCATAACTACAGCAAGGAGGGCCATTGGGCCAAGGAGTGTCCGGAGGAGGTGTAGGCCGGTGGCAAGGGTGCCAAAGGCAAGAAGGCACTCCTCAATGGCACGAAGAACCACGACCTCAAGGGTGCCAACCGGCGGTGCCTTGACCCAGGTGCGGAGGAGTATACCCAAGTCAAGAAGGTGGGTTTCATCAACTGCACCAAGTCTGCAAAGTCCATGGTGACTGTGAACGACAAGGTCAAACATGCGGCCGGCCAAGGTCATGTGGACGTAGAGGTGGTGGTTGGTGGTAAAAAGGCACATTGTGTTATCCAAAACGTGTAACATGTCCCCGGCATGGCTAACACTTTGGGTGTAAGCCACTTGACAGACAAGGGCGATGAAGTAATTTTTCGCGGGAAAGGTGCAGTCGTATGGATGGACGGAGGGGGCGAGGTTGTGCTCGAGGCGAAGCGCGAGGGAGGCCTCTATATCATTGAGACCCAGGTCATCCCCACGGCAACAAACAGAGCAGGCCCACGCGTCATCAACATCGCAAAAGGCGGGGGAGCATACCTGCAGCTGTGGCATCGGCGGTTGGGGCACTCGTCGCCCACAGTTGTGAAGAAAATGGTGAAGCGCGACATGGTTCGCGGCCTCAACATCATCGGTGTAGCAGACGCAGCAGCAGATTCCGCAGAGCACAAGTGTGAGCCTTGCGTCGTGGGCAAGACAAAGCACAAGCCGTTTGAAGACGGACAGCGGCGGGTCGAGAACCTGCTCGAGGTCGTGCACAGTAATGTGTGCGGACTGATCAAGACGCCGTCCATTGGAGGGGCGTGCGGTACTTCTTCACCTTCATCGATGATTACAACAGAAAACTATATGTCTGCTTCATGAAGCGGAAGAGCGATGTGCTGGACCAGCTGAAGAAGTATGTCGCAGCGGTGGAGAGGCAGACTGGCCGCAAGGTCAGAGTGCTACAGAGCGAAAACGGCGGCAAGTACATGGGTTGCGAAGGGCGGCTAAAGGAGCAGGGAATTGAGTGGCAGCCGACCGCTCCATACACGCCTCAATCTAATGGCGTGGCAGAGTGTATGAACCAGTGCTCGTGGATGTAAAGTTGCCACGGAGCCTGTGGGCCGAGGCTGTGAGTACGATGTGCTACATCACCAACCTCACCCCAACGGCAGTGCTGAAAGGGAAGGGCAGCTGGAAGATGCCGCAGGAGGCTTGGAGTGGACGCAAACCAAGCGTGGCGCACCTGAAGGCGTTTGGGTGCAAGGCGGACGCGTTGGTGCAGGCCACACAAAGAAAAGACTCCAAACTGGACCCGCGTGCAAAGGCGTACGTGTTTGTTGGGTACGAGAGTACGCTCAAGGCGTACCGCCACTTTGATCCACGGACGCAAGATGTCATCACCAGCCACAATGTCACGTTCGATGAGCAGCAAAACTACTACAGCAGCAACAACAACATCGGCGCAGCGCACTCACCAAAGCAGGGGGAGTGGTTCCAACTCCTTGAGCGTGAGGAGGAGCCGGCGGCTGCAGAGGTTGATGACAGGTCTTCAGAGGATGATGGTGCTGGAGCGTAGTAGGGCAATGCAGCAGGTGTAGGGGCCACTGGAGCGCAGGACGCAGCAACCAACGCAGGGGAGCCCGCAGCCGAGGTCAACGTTGCATCAGAGCAGCGGCAGGACCAGCAGTTATCGTCACCGAGGTTACCGCGTCGCAGTCGGAGGCAACGGAATGCAGCGAAGTGGTATGTCGCGAGCACGGGCCGCTGGGTCGGCATGGCGCGGTGCATGATGGCAGCTGCAATGGAGCCAACAACTGTGCAAGAGGCACTTGCACGGTCTGATGGGCAGCAGTGGGACGAAGCAATAAAATCCCAACTTGCGACCCTTGCTGAGAACAGCACTTGGGAGCTGGTGGATCGGCCTGAGGGGGCAAAGGTGATCAGTTGCAAGTGGGTGTTCAAGGTGAAGCTCACCAAGGACAGCAAGGTGGAGAAGTATAAGGCACGGCTAGTGGCAAAGGGGTATGCGCAGCGGAAAGGCGAACACTACGATGACACGTTTGCACCTGTCACCAAGTTCACAAGCATCCAGACGATCCTCGCAGTGGCAGCCGCAAAGGACATGGAGATCCACCAAATGGATGTCAAAACGGCATTCCTGAATGGCATCATCGACAAGGAGATCTACCTTGAGGTGCCGGAGGGGGTGGATGCACCGGAAGGCAAGATGTGCAAGCTGCGGAAGGCCTTGTACAGGCTAAAGCAGGCACCCAGGTGCTGGTACCAGCAGATGGACGGCTACATGGTGGAGCTCGGCTTCAAGCGCTGTGAGTCAGACCAGAGCGTGTACGTGCGGTGCAGCAAGGGACTCCATCAGATTGTCCCACTCTACGTGGATGATTTGATTCTATGTTCATCCGATCTGGCGGCTTTGCAGCAGCTCAAGGAGCAGCTGAGTAGCACATTTAAGATGACAGACATGGGGGAGCTGGAGTATTACCTTGGGGTGAGCATCACGCGGAACTGGAGGGCACGCACGCTTGAGCTGGGGCAGACCAAGTACGTGGCGCGACATGGTGGAGAAGGGACAAGTTGTGCTGCAGCATTGCAGCACAAAGCACATGCTCGCGGATTGCTTGACCAAGGCGCAGCCCCACGATCGGCACGTCATCAGCTTTGCAGGGCTTGGGTTGAAAAGCTGTGAAGGGCTTGAAGGCACAGGAGCGGACGAGTAAGAGAGAAAGAGGTATCCGGAATGGAAGGTGCAGGGGAGAGATTGTTAAAAAGTGCCCCTGCCATGGATGCCGTTTGCCGTTTTCCTAATTCGACCACGAGAGAGTTTGGATGTCTGATCAGATTACAGATTTGGACTCCTTGGATCTTTCCATGCAGTTTCGAGCATTCAGTTGCTCGATTTGGTTGAGAATTCAGAAAGTTAGCCCCATCCGAAGTTCGGGTGGTCGGCGGGTGGAATCTGGGTCTCCGTCATTGGTGACGGGATTGTTCCACCATGGTGGTCCGAGTTCATCTCCAACGAGCTTTAAATGCACCAGAGGCATGAATGAAGTAACCAGAGGAACCTCCTTGACCAGGGTGAACTTCTCCTTGACTTCTGAGCGAGGAAAGGCGCTCCGACGGGTCATCGTCAAAGCGCGTCCCGTTGCCTAGCATGCAAGGCACTGTAGGTGGCTCCACCAAGGGTTACTTCGACGGCCGTAATAGGGGCTCTATTGCTCCGTTTTGGGCGTGCTTGGATGCGTTGGAAAGCTTAGATCACAGGCTATAAGAATATAATGTAGTCTTAGTAAAAAACTGACCATTATTAATTCTCAGCCTTTCTCAGTTCTTGCAATCTGCCTTCTGCCAGAATTCTGCTCCCTTGGTATTGTGGCGACGCAAACCACACACCTCCCTCGGAAGTCTCTTTGCACTAATAAGCCGTGTACACTTAGGTGGTTCAGGGTACGCCAGGAAATCATTCCTGACAATTTGGAAATGATTGGATGTGTTGGAAAGCTTAGATCACAGGCTGTAAGGATGTGATGTAATGTCAAAATGATGAATAACAAAAACATGTTTTGATTCAGTTCTACTGAGTGCAACGTGTTCAGCCCACTCATATCCGTGATCCTTCTGTTCCAGAAACTTCACCAAAGGTACCCATTGGCTGTCCCAAACATTGGTAGCGTGAACCAGTGAGAGCTAGGCATCCTTGAGGGTGCCTCCACATCTACTTATGCCAATCATGCTCTCCTTCGCAGCGAACCTGCTGTTAGTCTAACAAATCATTGACAACATGACCATGGTGTTCACCAACAAGGAATCCGTGGCCCTCAAAAGCAAGGACATCAAGATTTTCGTACACCAAAGAGAACCTCATACCTCAATTTCCAGGAGTCAACGACCTGTACGTACCTCAAAACAAAGTCACCAAGGCGTCGGATGAGGGACTAGCATGTGCCACCAAGGTACTGGCACAAAAGCCAAAGGATGCACCATCGGCGACCGCGGCGGCCGCCACATCAACCAAGGACACTCATGTCGAGTTGTGGCGCCGGTGATTTGGCCATGTGACCAACAGCACACTACAGAAGATGCAAGAGCAAGAGGCGGTCCGCAGATAGGAAGGGTGCACCATGAAGCATGGAGAAAGGTGTATATTGTGTGAACCATGCCTCCAAGTGGAGGCAAAGAAGAAGCCGTTTGGGACAAGAGGTCAACAAACGAAGAATGTCTTGGACGTGATCCATAGTGACGTATGCAGACCTTCTTGCATGACGTCTAATGGAGGAAGCAAGTACTTCCTGACAGTCGTCAATGACCACAGTCACAAGCTATGGATCTACTTCTTCAAAACCAAAGGAGATGTCAAGGAGAAGCTCCTTGAGTTCTTTGCCATGGTAGAGCTGCAAACGTCCAAGAAGGTGAAGACGCTCCGAAGTAACAACAGGGGTGATTACAAGGCATGCAAGCCTTGGCTCAAGTATCATGACATCCGTCACGAGAAAAACTCCCCTTACTACCTCCAAAGCAACGGTGTGGCCGAGAGGATAAACCAGACCCTCCTCGGCATGGTGCAAATTATGCTCTTCGCCAAGCTCCCACCTTACATTTGGGCTAAAGCAACAACAACGGCCTGCTACCTCTTGAACCTTACACTAGTAACCGCCTTATGGAAGTGTGGAAAGGAGTAGGACAAGCAGTTGAATACCCCATAGGAAGCATGGTTGGGGAACAAACCCAACGCCTCTCATCTGAAGGTGTCCGGGTCAACTGCATGGGTGAAGATCCAGTTGGGAGAAGGTGGTGGCAAGCTGGACGCACGTTCCAAAAAGTGCATCATGGTTGGGTACGACTGTCATACAAAGCCTATTAGCTTTGGGACCAGGCAGCACAAAAACTTGTGAGGAGCCATGACGTTGAGTTCAACAAATGCACACTTGGAAAGGGAGAGCTACTGGACCCGATCCTCGCTCCTAAGGCGGGAGAGTGCATAGTGTTGCTTGAATCTAAAAATCAAGTACACGACAACTGGCTGGTTTTGCCAGCAGGTGGTGGGAATGGGAGAGCAGGTGCGCAAGATGATGCGGCATCTGACATGGATACACATACTGATACGTCCAGGACTTCCGAGTCTGACTGGAGTCCAACGACTCTTCCGACGACAACGACAACACACTATCACCTGTGGTAGCACTAGCAGCAGAGCAGGAAGCCGCACCAGTACCCGGCGCAGTTTGCAACCAAAGAAAGCACCTTCGCGATATGAGGAAGATTGGACTGGCCTTAGCTGGTTGTGCATGGCTCAGGGAGAGCCATCCACAATGGGGGAGATGATGAACGGCCCGGATGCAGCCAAGTGGAAGGAGATAGTGGACAGTGAGCTCGTGTCCATTGACGAGAACAACACGTGGATGTTGGTGGATAGACCCGACAAGGCCCACATGGTGGGATCCGAGTGGGTCCTCCGAGTGAAGAAGAAGCAAGACGGCAGCATAAAAAAGTTAAATGCGAGGATAGTGGCTAAGGATTTTGCTCAATGCCCGGGCTCCGAGTACGACAAAACGTTTGTGCCCGTTTTGACCTTTCCCCCCATGGACTCTCTCCTTGCCATTGCAGCCACAAAGAACTTGGAGATACACGAGATGGACGTCAAGACATCTTTCCTTTCTGGAAAGCTCAAAAAGGAAGTACTGCTGGAGGTGTCCGAAGGAGTCAAAGCTCCCAAGGGCAAGGTGTGCAAGTTGGTGAAAGCACTCCACAGGCTGAAACAAACCCCAAGGATGTGGTACATATAGATGGACGATTTCATGACCGGTCTCTCCTTCGTGCATTGCTAGAATGACCCAAGTATGTACGATGATGGGAGAGGGCTGGTACTGGTTGAACTGTATGTGGATGATCTGATCACCTGCTGGTCTTCAATCGAGCTGTTGGATGAGCTGAATTCTGACCTCATCAAAAGGTTCAAGATGAAGAACATGGGTCCTCTTGAGTACTACCTCGGGATCTCCATCCACCGCAACCAAGCAGCAGGCACCATCATGTTGGCCTGAGGGTGAGTGTGCACCCTGGAGGGTCCCTAGCAATGGCTGGTTCACACCACCAACTGTTTTTGGAGAGACTGAAACTGTGGAGGCAACTCATTCCAAGGATGGCAGAAAACTAGTCAGAGAGTGTGGCAGCAGTTTTGGCCTCAATTGACTGGGAATGAACACTTGATCAAGGCTCACAAGCAGTGGCATTTTATAGCCACTGATCTAAGCTTTCCAGAACACCAAAGCATGCCAGATTTGAAGCTTCCTAGCAGATTCTATGGCTTCTAGAGTGGCCCTTGGTAGGCTGTCCTTTTCCCACCTAGGAAGGCATCCCTTCCCTCCTCTAGAAGCTTCTGCCCCTTCCTAGATTTCTCAGCTTGCTTCTAGTAGGAGGGAAGGTGTCCAGAAGACCAAGACACCTCTAGATGCCTTGTAGGACAAGTCACCCCTTCTAGAAGGTGTGCCACCTTCCTGGACCCTCACCTGGCCTTCTACAAACTTAAAGAGGAACTCTAGAGGTTGAGCTAGCTTCCTGGCATCTATTTTCCACCTCCCTTGAGGCAGGGCAGAATTTCATCTTGTGGGACTTGAACCCGGGCCCCTACCTCTAGAGGTGGACACCATTAACCACTAAGCCACTAAGGCTTGTCGTTTTGGTGTTCCGTTTTGGAGTCGCTCCTGACATGGTGAGGAGCATCACTCCAACAATCTCCCCCTTGCGCATCACCCATGGCAGTTGTCCATGCTTAATCTGCAACTCAGGAGCCTTTCTTCTCATGGGAGGTGAGCTCACATTTTATTGCTCCCTCCGAATCAGCCCCATCCTTCTTGTGCAGTGCCACCTTCACGCTCCTCTTGCGTGAAGAAGACTTGTGCGAACCCTGTCTAGATGCCCTTGTCGGCATCGTACCTTTTTGTCTTTCTTCGCACACGGTTGCTCGTGCGAGGCTCTTGAGGCGGTTGTTGTTGTTGCTGTCCCCTTTCGGCGCCATCCTCTCCAAGCGCCTGCTCCCCCTCTCTTGGAGACCTTGGAGACATCGGTCGACTCCCCGCCTTCTCGTCCATCTCCGGTGCTTCGGATTCTTCATCTGAACTGGCCGGAACAAATTCTGCCGGTCGCCCATCGCTCGGGCGATCCTCTCCGGCTGGTGCTGCTGCGAGGACATCACCCTCATTCACGTCCTCCGGCGTCTCACCCTCAAGGAGTGGCATCCACTCCTCCCTCTTGGAGAGACCTGCCTCCTTGTCTGTCCAACGGCTTTTCTCGTCGAACGTGACGTCGCGACTCCGTACAATCTGCTGCCTCCTTGGGTCAAAGAGTCGGTACGCCTTGCTTCTGCTCTCATATCCAAGGAAAATACACCGGCGGGTACGCGGGTCCAGCTTGCTCTGTCCCTCACGTGCCTGCACCATTGCATGTGCAACACAACCAAACGTGCGGAGGTGACCCACCGCCGGCTTCCTCCCGCTCCACACCTCTTGTGGCGTCTTCCACGCCTTGCTCTCCTTGTCCTTCAGCGGCTTCGTCGGCATGAGATTCATGATGTACGCTGCTGTCCTTGCCGCCTCCGCCCAATACCGTTGTGTAAGGCCGGCGTCGCTCAACATGAATCGCACCATGTTAAGGATTGTACGATTCGCTCTCTCTGCGACGCCATTCTGTTGTGGAGAGTGTGGAGTTGTTTTCTGCCACTCAATCCCCTTGCTCTTCATCCACCCAAGGCACCCCGCATATTCACCGCCGTTGTCACTCCGGAACGCCTTCACCTTCAACTCTGTTTGCCGCTCCACATC
>SZWC01001234.1:0-26800 GCA_023375785.1 Penium margaritaceum | reverse complement strand
CCTCAATTGGATGGGAATTAACACTTGATCAAGGCTCACAAGCAGTGGCATTTTATAGCCACTGATCTAAGCTTTCCAGAACACCAAAGCATGCCAGATTTGGAGCTTCCTAGCAGATTCTATGGCTTCTAGAGTGCTCCTTGGTAGGCTGTCCTTTTCCCACCTAGGAAGGCATCCCTTCCCTCCTCTAGAAGCTTCTGCCCCTTCCTAGATTCCTCAGCTTGCTTCTAGTAGGAGGGAAGGTGTCCAGAAGACCAAGACACCTCTAGATGCCTTGTAGGACAAGTCACCCCTTCTAGAAGGTGTGCCACCTTCCTGGACCCTCACCTGGCCTTCTAGAAACTTAAAGAGGAACTCTAGAGGTTGAGCTAGCTTCCTGGCATCTGTTTTCCACCTCCCTTGAGGCAGGGCAGAATTTCATCTTGTGGGACTTGAACTCGGGCCCCTACCTCTAGAGGTGGACACCATTAACCACTAAGCCACTAAGGCTTGTCTTTTTGGTGTTCCTTTTTGGAGTCACTCCTGCCATGGTGAGGAGCATCACTCCAACACATCGAACTCAACCAAACCAAATACATCAGTGAGGTACTAAAATGCTATCACATAGAAGACCGTAAACCTGTCAGCACCCCAATGAAGACCGATGCAAAACTGAAGGCCTCAATGTTGCCAAACAATGAAGCAAAATGAAGGAGATGCAAGATATCCCCTACCATTCCGTCATGGGTAGCATCATGTATGCCATGGTAGGGACTCATCCCGACATCTGCTATGCTGTGGGACAAGTGAGCAGGTTCGTGGCCAACCCAGGACCACAGCATTGGCAGGTAGTCAAGCGTATTTTGTACTACCTGCAAAAGACACGTCACATAGGCCTCGTCCTTGGAGGCCAAGAAGGTACGGACCCCCTCCTCCTGAAGTGCTTCACCGACGCCGAATGGAGAGGGAATCTTGACGACCACAAATCCACCTCTGGATACGTGTGCATCTTGAATGGCACTGTCGTCTCATGGGCCAGCAGGAAGTAGGATTATGTTTCCGTGCACACAGCTGAGGTAGAGTACGTTGCTTTGTCTGAGTTGTGCAAGGATACTTAGTGGCTGCACAGCTTGCTTGGCAAAAGGACATTGCCACAGAGGGATGCCACGGTCGTACACATGGAGAATATGAGCGCCATCTCGATGGCTGAAGATGGGGTCATCTTCGGGCAAACAAAGCACATCGACTTACGTTACCACTACTTACATTACCTAGTTATGAAGAACATGGTGGATTTGTAGCACTACGGAACCAAGAGTGTGCTTGTTCACTGCATGACCAAGCCACTGGAGAGCGACTTGCATTATGCAGACATTCATGGCTTCGGCATGAGGAGTGCGGTAGAGGAAGGGTGAGCTCCAAGGCATTGATGGAGCCCAATGAATGACAGATGGACAGAGGTGCAAGGGAGAGATTTGTTGAATGGTATGCACCTTGTCCACTGGCTAGCTGGCTGGCTGGCTGGCTGCACGGAAAGACAAGGCATGCACTACTCTATGGAGTACATCCCCTTGGTCTGTTGTGAGATAGGCCGGGAATGAACTGCCCGTAATGGGTATGTCCCCTGGAGATCATCATATGAAACACACCTTTGTGGCCTAGTTGGGACAGGCACCACAACTCATGGGTCGCGGGTTCAAACCCCGCAATGGCTGTAGTTTTCTTTGTGGCCCAAAATGGGACAGGAAGCTTCTAGGAAGCTTACTACATCATGCCTTGAGGATGACACTTGGCGGTCTCAGGACACGCTAACTAGGACTATGGATTTAGGTTGGCTCTTGTGGAGCCACTACGAGCAGAAGCATTAGAAAAGCTTTACAAGTATAAAAGCTTGTACCCTACATGCATTCATTTACAGTTCTTGCCTTTGAGACTTCTCACAAAGTGTCAAGCCAAGGGTAGATACTAAAGAACTTCATGCGGACTTTGTGAGGTTACAAACTGAATGAACCTAATGTGTGGATCACTCGTTCGAGGGTAATATGTAATCCTTATTGCAATACTAAGAGCGGTTGTTGGCCTCTCATGTCGGGACCCGTTTTCTAGACCGTTGCTATCTGTCGCATTGACAAGGGAGAGGGAGTGTGGAAGAATGAGCAGGAGAAGAATGGAAATAGGGAGAGAGGGCAGAGAAAGAGGAGGATGAGGGAGCAAGGAGAAGTGAGAGAAAAATCAAGAGGAAGGGAGGGGAGAGAGGAGGGGACAAGAGAGATAGAGAGAAAGAGAGAGAGAGAGAGAGAGAGAGAGAGAGAGAGAGAGAGAGAGAGAGAGAGAGAGAGAGAGAGAGAGAGAGAGAGGAGAGAGAGAGAGAGGGAGCGAGGAGAAGAAGGGAAAGAGATAGGAGGTTGAGGAAGAGGAGGGAACGGCACAACCGCAAAGAGACCCAGCAGGGAAGGGGGGGGTCCTGAAGGGCCCAAAGGGCAGGGCCAAAAGGCCGCAAAGGCCAACAGGCCTTGATTGGGGGTAGGGTCCCAGGATCAGCGAGCCAAAGAGAAGGGGACAGCACGGGTGGAGGGGGGCGGGGGGACCGGGGTGGGAGGGGGTCCAGCCAGAGGCCACAGTCCACAGGGGAGAGTTTGGGCCGGGGCCTAGCGCCTCGTGCCAAGCCAAACTACCCTAGAAATAGAAAGAGCCTAAGGCTAGGAATATAGCTAGGAGGCTAGGATCCAGGGGCGGAGCCTGCGCCGAGGACAAGGGGTGAGGAGGAGGGCCAAGAGCCCGGAATAATACCCAAGGTATGGGGAGGGACGGAGCTCAAGAGGGGGGCCGGGGAAAATCCAGGGCCAGAGGAAACAAAAGGAAATGAATCAGCACGGAGAAAGAGAGGATAATGCGATGGAGAAAGAAAAGAAAAGAAAAAAACCGAATCAAGAAAAAAGAGACAAGGGGGAGAAAAAAGAATGAAAGATAAAGGAAGGACGAAGCAAGAACCAGGGGAATAGGAAAGAGACGGGCGAGGATGAGAGGAAGAGCAAATAGGAGGGGGATCGAGGGAGGAGGAATAGGGGGAGGAGGAGGGGAGGTGTGGAAGGACAGGAGAGCTCCAAAAGAGACGTAGTTGCCAGGGGGAGAGGTTGCAGAGAGCCACAGGCAAATGGGGATGGCAGAACAGGCACGACGAAGGCCGGTGACCACGACAGCGTGTCAGGCAGGCTTTTGCTGCTGATCCGCAGAAAGGTCAATCCGTGAAGAAAGGGAGACGGACAGACTGGGGTCCGCGCAAGGCACGCTGGCTCCCGCGGCAAGCGCGGTCCAGCATGGGGTAGCGCGGAATCCAGTGGCGGTGGAGATGGGATACCTTGCGGGAAGTTGTCGCAGGATGACATTGTCATCTGTGGCAACTTCCCTATGGCTATCTCAAGCGCTTGATGCGGAAGCTGTGAAAGTGCGGGAAAAAGCAACAGCAAGATCCACGGTGGGGGAGGAACAAGTGCGGACTGCAGGAGGAAGCGCAATCACGAAATCAATCAGACAGAGCAGCGGACGCACGCAGCAGTCATGGGAGCAGCAACCAATTTGCACTAAAGGTTGCTGCGTCAATCAAGGAGAAACACCTGGAGGACGCATCGCGGAAGAACGAAGATTCAAGGAAGAACACGAGGTCCGTGCGCACGAGTCGCGGATGTAGAAGGAGAGACCTAGTAGGAGAAGGAAGAAGGATATTTCCCCTGTGTGACTAGACCCGCGGTGTGTAGGCGCACCGCGTGGAGTCCAAGTAGGAGGATAGAGGATGAAATGTGAGGGACGAGACCCACGGCGGGTAGACATGCCGTGCGGAGTCCTGTGTAGAAAAGGCCTAGGTAGCGATAGCTGAAAGTGTGCTTGCAGTCTCGCAATCTCAATTGTTCATTGATGAGAACTCCGCTGTTCACGTACCCTGCTCTGGATTATCAAAGAAACTTACCCGCTCTCATCTGTGTCCCTAGGATCCCACTCCCCTGCCTTCCACTGCCCTTGATTATCCTGCCCCGCGGTCAGCGGGACTGAGTGTGTGAAAGACCAAGCTCGGGGTGAGGTAAACTGCCGGCGGTGCCCTTGCTTGTCCACGGCCGCGGAACGGGGTTCTGCGGAGAGGAGCTGGAAGCCACGAGGTGGCGGGCTCGCGTGAGGCAATAAGTGGACCGTGGAGTGTCACTTACCGGTGAGGTTTTCTCGCATAGGTCAGTCTTGTGGGCCGCAGAATTGTTCGTTGAATGGGAATAGTGTCTCAAGGGAGGAATCGCGGAAGGATCCAGGTGTGGACCATCTGCATTAGAAGTTCAGAATCCGCGGATAGCACGGCGCAGAATGTAGTGCGGAGCAAAGGATAGCGTGGAATAGGGTAAGCGTGGAGCAAGACAAGCGCGGAGTAATCCTGTGACGCAGCAAAATTGGGGGTATCAGTGTCATTGTGCGGTGAGCGTGGACAGTTCCTCACTCTTTGCTCAGCAGAACTGCACATGACCTTCAGATCAGTTTTTTATGTTGGCGGCCAGTTTTGTGCATCAAGACATCAGGCGACGGCACCAACACCAGCAGCGGCGATCACCAGGACGGTGCTTTCTGCCGCGCCGAGCCACTACCCACGCGGACAGCTGAAACTCTTCCCCTGTGCTGTCCCGTACCCCAGTCAGCTCCTCCCCAGGCTCTGACCCACTCGCCCAACACTGGAGGGTAACTAAGTAGCTGGAGCAGCTTCACTGGCGACGTATAATGGAGGCACTAGGCGAGCGTGTGGAGGTGGAGAGTGTCCACAGCCATGGCAGCCGCGGATCCGTCCAGCACCAACAAGGACCGGAGGGCCAGGAGGACAAGGCCCTGGGAGTGCAATGGTTCTCCGATGTCCAACCATCGCTGGGGGAATCCTCAGCTGGTAGAGAGATAGGGGCCTACCGCAGATTGGTCTACCGATGCCATGGCGGACAACCGCCACCGGCAACTGGCGAGCCAACGTTGCAGAATTCACCACCCCCAGTGCTCGAAATGGTGAATCCCGGGGAATCAGGTACCCCGAACTCCTTTGCACCAGGCCTACAACAGCCGCAGATGCACCCGCCGCAGCAATTCCTGGGGACCAGGCAGCTGGGAATGCCGACATCCCCCCCGGCATCGGATTCCGCACCACTACAGGTGAACCAGCTGCGGGAAACCACGGGAAGGATGCAGGAAGCATCCGCGGCACAGCCCTCAGTGACTGGAGGGACTCCGCCGCAGATGCACCCGTCGCAACAGCTCGTGGGAACTGTGCAGAAAAGTGTGACACCACAGCCCTCCGCGTCAGGACCAATGCAACAGCACATGAGCCAATCTCAGCCTCACCCAGGGACTCCACTGACGGGAACGCCGACGCCACACGCCACGACGGGCGCGATGCAACAGCAGCTGAACTCGACGCAGGGGGTTGCAGATGCCATGCGTATGGGGATCATGACACCCTCCTCTTTACTAGGGATGCAGCAGCCTATGCACCAGCCGCAGCCGTCTGTGACAGCGGTGCAGGCAGGAACGACAGCACAGCACCCCGCAATGGATCCACAGATGATCCAGACTCTCGGGGGCACCGTTCAAGGGGGAGCCGCGGTTCAGCTCCCTCCGTCGGGAGTTCAACCACTAATGCATCAGCAGCAGCCATTTGGGGGCATGACGCAGTTGGGATCTATAATGCAATCCTCCACAACAGCCTCACAACCATGGACGGCTCCGCACCTGCAGCCGATAAACACCACGCAAGTGGGAATGGGTCAGCAGCCATTCGGGCCAAGAATGCAACAGCAGCCACCCCTGGGGGCAGCACCAGCACCCCTGCCTCTACGCCTGCCTACCAGCAGCTCCACCCGTATCAGCCAGTTGGAACCATGCCAGCAGGGTTGATCCTTCAGGTACCACCACTGGTGCCACAAACCCAGCTGAGGATACAAGGCCACTCACATCTGCCACCGCAACAGATGATAGGGGCTCTGAACTCCGCGGGGACAACGGCAGCCCACTCCCTCCTGGTCGCGCCAGTCGCAGCCACCAATACCGGACCGATGCTCCCCTTCAGCTCCGCAGCTGTGGCCCTCACGGCCCAGACCTATTGGATACCGCAGCTGATGGCACAACCGACGTAAGGGACCCCGGTCCCGCCCCCTGGGACGGAATTCTTCTCCACACCCTACACCACCTCAATACCAGTCCACTCTTCCTAGTACATGCCCCAGCCACCCACGCAATCAGGCCCTCACATGCCCACGGGGCAGCCCCCGATGCAGATGCATCATGCCGGCTACTCTGCAGCACAACTACGACCCTTCCCCCTGCACACTCTCTGAGTGCATTGACGACTAACCGCAGCACCGTGCTTCAACTGCAGTACATCCGCTCTGAACTTGCCAACCTCCCACGGCTAGATTCCTTCAAGGGTGCCCCAGTGGAGGATCCCTGGATCTAGCTCAAGCAAATCACCCTCTATGCTAGCATCGGTCGCATTCCACCTGACCTCTCTCTCGCCACCACGGAACTCCATCTTCAGGGTACTGCGGCAGATTGGTACAACGCACGCGCACCCTTCCCATCTTTCGAGGACTTCGGCAATGCCCTCAGTGAGCGCTTCAAGCATTTGACAAAAAAGGAAGCTTTGAGGAAGTTCGAGAAGGAGGTCATGCGTAAGGATGACGACATCCGCAGATTCCTGGACCAGTTTCTAACATGGGCCTCACTGGCCAAGAACCCTCAAGGGGAAGGCCTTCCGCCATGGGTCCTCCTACAGAACCTCATCCGTGCGCTCCTGGATGAAGTCAGTAGCCTCATGATCGCGGACCGCTACCGTTCTCTCCAGGATGCGGTACAGGATGCTACAGCCATATCCACCCGTCAGCGGTCCACGCGCCAGAACCAGGGCAGTGACACCCACGCAACCCCCTCCTTGCACACTCCGCCTCCGCCGCAGAAGCCCAAGGCCTGCTACACCTGCCAAAGCCTGGAACACATCGCCCGCGACTATCCTTGCCGCCGACAAGTGGCTCCGCGCCCTGATCCAGTCCATCAAGATCCCATGGTGCAGGAGTGGCACCAGTACTACAACCAGCCATGGCCAGGGCAGCAGTCGCAGCAGAAGCAGCAGCACCAATAGCAACCGTGCCTACCCCCAACCGGCCAGCCTCATCCAGGGTAAGGAACTAACCAGGGCATCTTGCCAAACCTACAACCGACTCCAAACCCCGTAGCCGGGGCACGCAATGTCAAGCTGGGTCTGCCGATGGCTAATAACGAGACTACAGAGGTATCCCCCACTCCCGAGGAAGCGGACCTCATCACACGTGCCCGCAGGCTCGGACTTGACGGATGGGACATGCACGAAGTAGCGTAGGTGCAGAACGATCTACAGTGACGAGCGGAATCTGTTAAAGCCCGACTACAGGACACCATCACGGCCCGTTCCGTGCGTGCTCCTAACAAATGCCGCCCTGCGGATCCCTCGCATACCGTAGGCACAGCTGACACAGCACCCTCATCTGATCCCCATACCGCTCCAAATGCTACAGCCGACACCACAGACCCAGTAGAGAAGCTCTTCACCACCCCCATTGCATCCGTGAAATTTTTCGATTTCCTCCGCATCCACCCTGAGATTGCTCAGCGGCTCAAGGAGGAATTCACTAGGGCTAATCATCGTCTCTAGGCTGTCGGCATCTCTCTTAATTATAGCACACCGCCGCATGGCACCCAAAAACCAGTCGAGTCGTAGCGGAGACACCACTAGCCTTGAACACAGAGGAGCTGGACTGGAGATGGGCACTACAGCCTTTGGAGCCACCCCGTCGTGACGACCGCCACTACAGGGTCGCCTGCTGTCTGGTCTGGATCCGCGGACGGAAGTTCCTCGCCATCATCGACACTGGAGCAACCCACACCACGGTCGCTTTCCGCGTCCTCTGTGTGGTCGGATGGGCAGACCGCATCCTTCCCACGCGGCGGCTGTTCAGCAATGCGGCGGGCGGAATGGACTACAGAGATGGAGAAGTGCAGGGGCTCCCCTTGCAAGTGGGGTCCCTCCACGAGCCAGTGGACGTTTAGGTAACGAAGGCCCGGACCTATGACATTCTCCTGGGCATGGACTACCTCCTTCCGCGTCAGGTCAACCTCCTGTTCTCCCTTGGCGTCATGCAACTCATATCCGCAACCGGCACCAAGGAATACACCCTCATCACAGTTGGGGACCGGGTGACGGTGCCCGTCAAGGGTGGAGAGCCCTTCTCCCTCTCAGATGCTGCACAAGAAGACTCCTACATTCTTCCCCAGCATGACCAGGCACCCATGGAAGCCATCCTCGACACGGAGCAAGTCCCGGTCGCGGAGTGGCATGAGCTTACCACGGACTCTGCTGCACCTGGCATGTAGAATAATCTTCTCGGGGTATGGAAGTGGGGAGAACAAGTGTTCGGAAAAGGCTTTCCCCTGGACGACGAAGAGGAGTTTTACCCAATCCGCGCCCAGGCACTCCTGCCGCCCCCCGTTGGGATCACATCCTTCATCCCCATCTCTCCCATGCACAAAAACAAGACTTCCATGGCCTCCCTGACTCCTTTTCTGACATCTTTGCTGGCTCCGCAAGGGACCTTGGGGCAGTGGATGCCTTCCACGTCATCTCCACTGGGACAGCTACCCCCACCAAGCAGAAAGTTCGTCGCATACTTCCGGACCAGGAGCAGATCATCACCGAAGGTCTCGCGGAGTTGAAAGCACAAGGGGTGATCATCCCCATTGTAAGCCCATGGCGCGCCAACTTGGTCATTGTCGGCAAACCCGATGGGTCCAAGCGGTTCTGTTTTGAATTTTGCGACCTCAACCGTGTCACAGAAGAAGACGCATATCCAATGCCACTGATTGTTGACATCCAGGAACGCCAGCAAGGCCGCGGGTGGTTTGCGAAGCTGGCTGTCAAGGCAGCCTTCCATGCTGTCCCCATGCATCCAGATTCTATCGCCAAGACCGCCTTCGTGACGCCGGAGGGACTCTATGCCTTCACTCGCATGCCTTTCGGCCTTCGCAATGCCAGCGCAACCTTTCAACGAGTTATGGACTCCACACTCCGTGGCATCCCCAATGTGAGCTGCTACATTGACGGCATCATGGTGGCATTCCACAGCTTTGGGGAACTCTTCACATCCCTCACTGCTATCTTTTCCGCTCTCTGCACGGCCAATCTCAAGCTGAAAGCCGCAAAATGCTCCATTGGCGTGGCAGAGATGGAGTTCTTGGGATTTTTCATGAGTGCGGACGGCATCAAGACGGACCCAAAAAAGATCGCGGCGGTTCAGGAATGGCGCCAGCCTACAACTGCGGCACAGATCAAGATCTTCCTTGAATTTGTCTTGTTCTACCGCAAGTTTGTCCGCGACCACGCCCACATCATCCGCCCCTTACAGCAACTTACCCACCAAGACGTGCCCTTTGATTGGACAGCTGAGTGTGCCGCGACATGGGCGGAAATCAAACACCGGCTGGTCACCGCGCCCATGTTGGAGTTCCCCGACTTCAACCTCCCCTTCTCCATCACCACTGACTGGTCACGGGATGGACTTGGTGCAGTGCTGTCACAAACGGTCCAGGAGCCCGTTCAATGAGTGATCGCCTACGCCAGCCGAGCGCTCACGGACGGTGAGCGAAAGTACCCACCGGTGAAGGGCGAGTGCCTGGCCGTGCTTTGGGCTCTCCAGCACTTCCGCGATTACATCAAGAACGGTAAGTCCTTCACCATCTTAACTGACCACTAGGCGCTTCAGTGGCTTCTCACCACTCAGAACCACGAAGGCATCTTGGCCAAGTGGGCCCTTCTCTTGTAGGGCTATAACATGAAACTCAAGTATCAGCCCGCCCTCGCCAGCCGCAATGTGGACGCCCTCAGTCGCCTTCCCCGCGAAGCATGGCCAAATCCCATGGATCGACAGGAGGAGTCCACGGAGGAGCTACCCGCGCCACCATCTGCTGACGCCGAGCCCCAGTGGGAAGGCATTGCTCGCGAATTCACAGACGACGAGCAGGATGTCACGCATCAGCTGCTGACCGAGCTGGACTCCTCCGAAAACCCAGACTCCGCGGAATCCCTTCCTGCTCTTCCCAACGACAGCCTCCAGCTCTCCCGCCGCTACAACCCCACGATCCGCGGCTGGACCCTGGAGGAGATTGCCGCGCACCTCCCCTCACGCTCTATGCTTCTGCGGCCCCATCACGTCCCTCCTGCTGCTCCGCCCGTGGTCCACCCACCATTGTACCGACTGCTCCCTCTGCCTCCCCTCTCCTTGACAACCGCCACCCTCTTCCCTTGGTTGAATTTCTACTCCACTCCCCTGAATCCGCGGACTGCCTCCAAGACCTCTTTTCCTCCCTCAACACCTCCCTCTCTTTCGTCGGCATCCGCCTCTCCTGTACCCTCGACCGCGACCTGGGGGTGTGCATGGTTACCCAGAAGATCCTCACGGCTCACTCCCACGTTCGGACAGCCGCTGCTCGAGCACCGTGCACTTGGGCCCCTGATCCCATGATTCCCGGACCACCTGCGCATGCCGAGATCCACGTGGCATGGTGTTACGTATGGGTGTGCGGTCGCAAATTCATGGCTAATGTGGAAATTGGTGCCACACACACCACAATCGCGCTGCGCATGGTCAGCACCCTGAACATCCTCCACCTTCTCGAACCCACCCGCCTCCGCTTCTCCATCTCCACTGGCGCCATCGATGCACCCATCGGCCAGATCGTGGCTCTACCCATGCAGGTGGCAAACTTTCATGCACCGCACACAGTCCAGGTGTGTGACGTGCGGACATACGAAATGCTCCTGGCGGCGGACTGGCTCGCGCCGGGCAAAGCCTATACATTGCTGGGCACCGACGTTCTCAGCCTCATTTCGGCTTCCAGCATCCGTTCTTTCACCCCGCTTTTTACTTCGCCTCGTCCACTCTCGTCCTCTTCTCCCATGGTTACTGTGCCGACCGAAACTGGTACTCAATTCACCCGACGCATCACACGAAGCTCTGGTTTGAACCACGGAGCAGCCTACCAAATGGCTCGCCCTTCCAGCGCGGAGGCCGTACCTTTAACGATGGGGGGTGGCACATCAAGACGGCAGTTGCGAAGGAACTCCACAGACCAGACCGCAACACCTGCTGCCGGCACAGGACGTTCCGCGACACACAGGTCAACATCCCCTGCAGCAGCGGCTGCGGCCCCCACCACGACTCTGACGCCAGGACAACCTCCTGCAGGCGCGGAATCATCAGCGGCTGTACCCCCAACAACAGAAACTGCACCGACGGCATCGGCTGGCGTGCCACCGCCACCTGGCCCTTCCGCACCCACCGCGCACTCATATTCCCCACTGGCATCGAGAGGCATCCCAGCCCACAAAACACCGCACCCCCTGCTCAGCGCAGGAACGGTGATGGAAAGCGCGCGGACCCATCTGGACGAAGAAAGCTCTGGTGACAACGAAGATCAACCCAGGGCTACTCGCCTGCTGGACGTGGTGAGCAGCATCATACTACACCTGCAAACAGAGCTCCCGGAGGCGATCCGCATAAACCTGGCGGAATCGTTATCTGATCGAGCCTGGCAGGTGGTCTTGAAGGGTGCGACCAAGGGTGCCCTGGCCCTCAGGCAGCATGGGCGACAAGAGCTGCTGCTAAAAACGGCAGGCGCGGAGTGACTCATTGTGGCGCTCCACGACGTCCTGAACCTTCACCCGGAACGAGCACGCGACATGGCGGGTGTAGCGGAATTCCTCGACACTAACCGGCCGGATCTCTATGTGAATGCCACCCGCGAGTGGTGGCTCCAGGTGCACCAGGACCAAAAGAGGGACCCTAAGCGGCGCTATGTGCATCTCCTCCAGGGACGAGCCCGGGCCCTCACCATCTATCACGTCCACCAGATGCCAGGAGGAACGGCGGAGGCGCCGTAGAGAAGATCCGCAGCGAAGTTGTGGAGGTGAGATTACCTGCTACGAGCCACCGCCGCCAGACGGGTAACACAGTACACACCCCAGGAGATCACAGGCATCACCGCAGAAGAACGACAGTGCGACGGCTGGTACGCGGCCATCGAGAAATGCTGGCGCTTGACCCTTGAGGGTGTAACACGCCATCGGATTGCAGCCGCGGTGGCGGACAAACTATGGGCAGCGCTCAGTCAAGTGGGCCAATCTCTGAAGGAGGAGGCGGTGCGACACTGGGTTAGGGAAGCTGCGGAGGTATGCAGGGAGGAGAAGAGCCGCACTGTCGCTGAAGCGGGAAGGCCCAAGATTACCTCCAGGAATCCCCCGAGCCCACACAAACACGGGACAAGCTGCAAGCGGTGTGGCAACAGGAGGAGGAGGAGCAAAGGAAAGAAGCAGAAGCAGCCGCGGAACAAGTAGCAGCGGAACTTGCAGCCGAGGTGCAGGTGGAAGCGGAACGCAAGGAGGCGGCTGACCAAGCAGCACTGGAAGCTGAGGCAGCAGAACAGGAGGCAGCGGCCAGATGGAGGGAGGCGGCAGAACAGGCAGCAGTGGAAAAAGCAGCGGCAGCAGAACAGGATACGGTGGTGAAACGTAGGGAGGCGGCAGAGTAGGCGGCAGCAGAAGCGGCAGCGGCAGCAGAACAGGAAGCGGCGACCAGACGTAGGGAGGCCGCAGAGCAGGCAGCGATGGAAGCGGCAGCGGCAGCAAAACAAGAAAAGGTGGCAAAGGTGGCAAAAGAAAAAGCAGTGGCTAAGAGCGCGGTGGCAGAAGGAGCAGCAGCAGCGACTAGGCAAGCCGAGGAGAAAAGGGCAGCGGAGGAGCAGGCAGTGAAGGAGGGGCAAAAGACCAAGAAAACAAGGAAGGGAGCACAAGGAAAGACCGCGAAAGAGACCCGGAAGGATGTGCCATAAACTACGAATTCGGATGCCTCACTAGGTAGAAAGGCCAGGCTTCAGGCAGTAACAGCTGCAGCAGCTAAGAAGGTCGTAGCATCCGCTACCACCAGTAAACAGCCTGCCCCATCCCATGTTGCCTCTGTCAGCCGCGTGGCCACTCCACACAAGGAGCTAGCCCCAGGCGGACAGGCTCCATCTGCGGAGACAACTCTGACATTCTGCCAACGGGATCAAGGGAAGTGAGCGGCGGATGAGAGTACCGCTGTACCTTCCGCTAAGCGTAGCAAGCAGCGCCCCCCGCTGGAAGGCACCCTCCCAAGCGTCAACCCAGGACAGCTGGCTCAAGCCCAGTAGGAAGCCGCCCAGGCAGCAGAACTACTCCTCGCGGTGCTCCGCAAAGTTCCGATGCCAGCCCACATGGTCCCAGCTCCGCTCCGGACCATCTTGGAGGGAGCCAGCGCAGTAACACCGTGTGAAGGGGGCCCAGGAGAGGCCGCGACAAGAGCAGCAGCCAAGAAAAAGACAGGCGCGGTGGTACTCTCGGAACTCAGCAAGTCGCCACGAGGAGACAAGGAGGCGCGGCCCATCGCAAAAGGGTAAGGTCTGCTACGACTCTCTGAGGCTGGGGCACGGCGGCGACAGGAAACGGAGATGATTGAAATCCGTGACGGACAAGGGAGACGCCACAGGGGGGCCCCAGAGATACGCCTGTGAGACCACTGGGATGAAGGAGAGTTGCACGCAGTGGGGATTCTCCGTCTCTTCCCAGCACGGGACAGCTGGGACAGGGAACCCCATGTCTACGACGAAGAGAACCGACAGCGACTACAGGTGATAAAGGCAGAGCAGGACAAGAGGTAGGCACAGGGGCTGCCGGGGAAGGAGCCGGAGACAAAGAAGAAACCAGGGGAAGCTGCCGCAGAAAGGACGGAAAAGACGAAGGTGCCGGTGGAGATGCAGGAGTGGCGAATTTGGCAGACGGCCCACATCCTCCTCCGCGCCAACACCAGGGAGCAGCAGAAAGCGGAAGCGAGGAAGGTGTACGAGGTGCTGGAGTAGAATCTATGGGTGGAATTGGACAGACGGAAGAAGGACGACCTCGTCTGCCTCTGTGAGTAGTACACTTGGGAGGACGGTCGTCTCTGGCGGGTCACACTGCGGATCTTCTGGGTACCTCCGTCCACCTTGTAGAAGGCCGTGGTTGAGGCATACCACCGTCACCACCACTCCGGCATGCAGGCGCTCAAGGACCGCCTGACCCCTATCATGCACGTGCCAAACCTCACGGCACTGGTCAAGGAGGTGGTGCAGCAATGCGCCCCCTGTGAGCGGAGCCGGAAGATCACGCCGCGAGACATGCTGCTCTTCCTGCCCTCCCCCATTGGTGTGCCCCTGGAGCAGATCATCATCGACTTCCACAAAATACATGTGGGGACTGTACGGACCCACATGTATTTTGTGAAGTGGTCCACCGCAGCGATCCAGTACCTCTCTCGACACCACCCGACAAGTCCTCCACCTAACCCAGAGTCTCAGGGTCAGGTGCAGAGGCTGCACGACATCCTGGAGCGGGCGGTGACGAAAGCGGAGAGTAATGACCGGGGGGAAACTCTGAAGAAGTCAATGCACTTCATCAATACGACACCCAATCGCGCAACCTCATTCTCCCCGCACCTCCTCCTTTTTGGACAACCTCCGCGTGTGGCCCTGGGCATGCCACAGAAGCCGCTGCGGCTACCTCTGGACCCGGAGGAAAAGCTGGATGGGCGCTCAAAGGAGGAACAGGAGGCAGCTAGGGATCGGGAAGTGCAGGAATGGTTTTGCGAGCGCTGTCGAAGAACATACACGGTGTGCGCGGAAGCGAGGTTGCGGGGCTTTGTCTCGGCCTGGCGCGGGTGCGATGCTGCCAACCGACGGCTCAACCACGGGCCGATCAAGGAAGGCAACCTGGTCTACCTCCGCCCTTTCCTAGGCACGGGGTGTGAGGCTGGGGAGGCACAGGAGGTGTATCGTGTGGCCAGCGTGGACGTTGGACACGTCTGGTTGGAGGGGCCGGACGGATTCAGCAACCGTAGCTACCCGACCACCAAATTCGTGCTCCTACCTCCGGCCTAGCAGACGCACATCCCCGGCACACGTGGAGACCTTCCCCCGCTCGTAAAATGCAAGGGCTCAAGAGGCTCAAAAGCAGAGGAGATGTTGGAGCAGTGCGAGACATAGGTGTCGGAGCAGGAGCAGGAGTGGAGCCAGGAGCCTCAGGCAGCCGAACCAGAGGAGGGCTCCGACGTGCAAGAAGTGTCCGTGGATGAGGTACAGGCGGAGCAACAACAACGAGCAAAAGGACGTGGGGGCCTACAACAGGAACAGAAAAGGCAGCAAGAGCAGCCACAGACGGCCACCAGAGAGGAGACCCCGACAGCACCCGCCGCCACTCCGCGGAGGAGCGCACCCATGAGCCCTCGTGAGCTGGCCAACTACATGGGTCCTTGTGTGTGGTGCAGGGACAATCTCCCTACGGAGCCGCTCCTGAAAGTCGTATGCCGCGTCTGTGGCAATCCGGCACATCAGGGAAACACAAAGAGCTGCATCGGATTGAACCACACCTGCCTGAAGTGCGTGAACCAGGCCAAGGAGGAGGAAGCGGAGAAGAAGGATGAGGAAGACGGGGGAGCAGGCCCAGGCTCGGGAGAAGGGCAGTCGTGTGGACGATGGGATCCAGAGGAGGAAGAGGAGGAAGAAGAGGAGGAAGAGGAGGAGGAAGAGAAGGAAGAGGAGCAGGCGGGAGCGCGGCGAGGATCACGCACGGTCTCCGGGGCCACCATGAGACGGTGGTAGGAGGAAGGTGGGCTGGCGGACGCAGACCGGGCACGGAAGGAGAGGGATGATAAGACGTGTGCCCAATGCGGGCACGACTGGGGTTTGACGGTGACACAGTGCAAATTCTGCCTCTGCAAAATATGTGAAAGATGCCTGGAACACCCGCGGGATGAGGATGGAAGACGGAGCGGACCCAAGGTATGAGGGAGATGCAGCCGAGAGATGGAGAGGCAGCGCGGTGTCCAGAAACCGCCCCGGGTGAACGAAGAAGGAGAGGAGGTGGAGTCGGAGGACGAAGAGGAGCAGGGTCCGACGGAGGAAGTACCGCCCGACGCGAAGTGCCCCACCTGCATCAAAACCGTGCAAGAAGGCGAAGGCTGCGCCAACTGCGGCACGATCACCCATCAGGAGTACTTGCTCACAGACAGCTCACCATGGGCAAGACACTACCATGGGTGTGTAGGCGAGGCACTCATGGAAGAGGGTGGCGCGCTCGTGTTTGACAAAGTCACCATGACGCCACTCTGTGGAGGATGTGAGACAGACCTGGAGGAGTTCGGCAAAGCATGCGAAATGTGTAAGAAGATGTGTCACCTGCGGTGTGGAGGACGAGGGAAGGAGGGAATATGGACCTGCAGCTGGTTCCAAACAAATCCACGGAAAGGCAAATGGAAGTTCCCCAACCTACACCGCCTCTGCAGTGGGGATACCTGCATGGGCCAGCTGTACAGGATGATCAACCGATGCGAGCATTGTGGGAAGTTCGCCCATGAGGCATGTGCCGTGGAGGTGGGGCGGAGCGAGGAAGGAAAGGTAGTCCACCGGTGTTCAAGCTGCAGGAGATACGAGCGAATGCCACACTGCTCCTCGTGCAAACGACCCATGGGTACGGAAGCACCTACAATCGGGGTGCGGTGTGAAGGGTGCAGACTCTTTGTCCACAGCGGATGCGCGGAGAAGTATCAGCGAGAGGGAGGGGATGTGGAGATATACTGCCAACCATGCCAGGACCAGAACCGCCCTGGACCTCACGAAAAGTTCAGACGCCTGTCCCGCTGAACGACTCTGGGACAGAGTCTTGTGAAAAAGGGGGGTTGGGGGCATCAGTGTCAGGCACTTTTTTGCCGCTGATCTGCGGAAAGGTCAATCCGCGAAGAAAGGGAGACGGGCAAACTGGGGTCCACGCAAGGCATGCTGGCTCCCGTGGCAAGCGCGGTCGAGAATGGGGTAGCGCGGAATCCAGTGGTGGTGGAGATGGGATACCTGGCAGGAAGCTACCGTAGGTTGACATTTTCATCTGCGGCAACTTCCCTACGGCTATCTCAAGCGCTTGATGCAGAAGCTGTGAAAGAGCAGGAAAAAGCAGCAACGAGATCCGCGGTGGGGAAGGAACAAGTGCGGACCGTAGGAGGAAGCGCAATCACGAAATCAATCAGACAGAACAGCGGACGCACGTAGCAGTCAGGGGAGCAGCAACCAATCAACACTAAGGGTTTCTGCGTCAATCAAGGGGAAATACCTGGAGGACGGGCCGCGGAAGAACAAAGATTCAAGGAAGAATACGAGGTCCGCATGTACGAGCTGCAGATGTAGAACAAGAGACCCAGTAGGAGAAGGAAGAAGGATATTTCTCCTGTGTGACTAGAACCGCGGTGTGTAGGCACACTGAGTGGAGTCCAAGTAGGAGGATAGAGAATGAAATGTGAGGGACGGGACCCACAGCGGGTAGACACGCCGTGCGGAGTCCTGAGTAGAATAGGCCTAGGTAGCGATAGCTGAAAGTTTGCTTGCAGTCTCGCAATCTCAATTGTTCATTGATCAGAACTCCGCTGTTCATGTACTCTGCCCTGGATCATCAAAGAAATTTACCCGGTCTCATCTGTGTCCCTAGGATCCCACTCCCCTGCCTTCCACTGCCCTTGAGTGTCCTGCCCGCGGTGAGCGGGACTGAGTGTGTGAAAGACCAAGCTCGGGGTGAGGTGAACTGCCGGCGGTGGGTCTATTCGCCATCTCTCCTCGTCCACCCACCCTCACACTCAAGGGAGGAATCGCGGAAGGATCCAGGTGCGTACCATCTGCATTAGAAGTTTGGAATCTGCGGATAGCGTGGCGTAGAAGGTAGTGCGGAGAAAAGGATAGCGTGGAACAGGATAAGTGCAGAGCAAGACAAGCGCGGAGTATTCCTGTGACGCGGCAAAATTGGGGGTATCATGGCGTCCGAAGACCACTGGAGGACCAAGGTCAATGGATGGCGGGGAGCAAGACGGCCACCAGCGCCAAGGAATATGGCCAAGTGGCGGCAAAGCGAAGCGAGTAACGACAGCGGCCAGCTGCAGCAGCCATGGCAGCGACGAAGGTGACGACGTTGGCAGTAGCAAAGGTGAAAGCGGAAGCAGAACTGGAAACGGCGGAGCTCACAGGCCTGTTCACATGCTTGATGCCATGTTGAACGAATGTAACAAAGGGATGGGAATCTTGGCCCATTGGGCCAAAACCATGGTGATTGAGGGTCGCCGGTCGTCAATCCATCCCGTCCAACCACCCACAGGCCAGGGACCCGTTCAAGCCATGTGGAGAGGCCGGCCCGCTCTACACTCCTGCAACCTAAGAGCGGACCCCCCTTCGACATCCACAAAGGGACTGGAACCCCGGCACTCTGGTACCATGTTGAATAGAGCCTTAGTGGCCTTGGACGGTGAGAGTGCGAGGGTGGGTGGACGAGGAGGTAGACCTGAGAGCGAGGGCTCTGGGGTTTAGAATGGGGGAATGTGACACACAATTGTGGTGGGGGTCGGGGTTCTCCATGCTGAGGTACGGGGCTCACAAGAGCTGTGAGGCGCAGGGCTCTTGAGAGTTGTGAGGGACGTGGGTCTCAAGAGTTGTGAGGGAAAGATCTATGCGAGGAGTTAGTGCCGAGACAGGATTGAGACGAGTGAATATTGAATTTTAGAATGAAAAAGGGAGTGAGTGAAGCACCAAGCGTCGACCCCTAACGAGTCGGACGTCGATGCATTAGAAGTGTGTTGCATCCAAACAACGCACTCACGCAGTAAACAACGACAAAAACAGCTAGATGATGCAACATAAAGTCCAATACCTAAGCAAAACAGGTGAGTTGGTCGCAAGGGGCATGCACAAACGGAACATTCGGCGTAAAGTGCTATGTGACCGTCCAAGAACATCGCAACTGTCGGTGCGCTAGCAGACAGTAGCAGAATATCTGTCTGCGGATAAATACTGTCTCCAGCTCCTGTGCAAATGCATCGTCAAAGTTCACAAAATGGCATCCAGAGCTTGCCGGAGAGGTTTTCTCCTACACGTTACTTGTGGGTAATCATCATCAACGACGTTGTGCAGGGAAACTCAAACTCTGCAATCTCCAGAGGCACATTTCCATTCTTCACGTATCCCCTTGTTCTTGGTCTCAAACGAGGGAGGTAGCAATCCAAAATCGTGATCTCACTTTTTTTCTTTTTTTTATAACTCAAAGTCCACATTGAACAAACTTCATTTTATGCCATGACTCGAGATATTTGCGTGCAAAGAATGCTGGAGAATTGTGTGCCAGAGTTTTCTTTTCCTTCTCATTCTCTCTCACTCCTTCATCCCATCCTCAGTCACCATTTATGGCATGGATGGGGAGGTAAGGGTGAGGGCTCAAGGCCACTGGTCTTACCATCCTGGCCTCACTACCTCTCAGACGCTGGTCAAACAGCCAGCTCGATTGGCAGCTGGTGGCTGACTGATAGATGGCCATCCAGTCACCTGACCAGCCGCCGGCCAACTGGCCGGCCAGCCGCCAGCTAGCTGATGGCCAGCGAGTGGCTGGCTGTTGGACAGCCCTCTCTGTGGCAAGGGGTGGTTGCCGGCCAGCCCCTAGCATTAAAAAAAGGGGAACTCTGAACTGGCCATCTCGTTACACTTACACTCCTCACATAAACCTTCCACTCCCCAACGCACCCTCTATGACCCCTCCCTCCTGCACTCCCGCCCAAATACCAGAAACCAACCATAAATACATCAATAAAACCAAATTTCACAAAATACACTTCCATCTACACCTTCCTCACTCGGCAATACTGTTAAAGGAGCTGACATTCTCATAGGTACTTCTTATCTGACCTAGGTTTTTCCTAGGTTAGCTCCAGCATACTCTTGCCCTGCTGGGCCACCCGTGTTAGGTGAGCAGACTTGTTGTGCAGTCGTGTCGGACAGTTTTGCCCCCGACGTGCTTTTGCCCCGAGTGGTGGTTGCATTTGATGCATTGGCAGCATGCAGCACGTAGGAAAAATGTTGCCAGTGGCACCATCAAGCAGCAACAGCAGTAGGACAAGAGGGTACAGGCTGAAACGTTTAACCATTTCAAACACTGTAAATCTTGTTTGAAAGATCTTGAAGATCTATATTTTTATTCCAAACTTCTCCTACCCAATCCACTTCTGAATCATGTTGAATGTTTTTGCCCCTTGTTCAGTGTTGTAGGAAGGACCAGGAATGCTTTGCCCCTTGTGGAGGTATGACCCCTGGATCCGTTGTACTGTGACTCAACTATGCTCTGTCTCATGTGAGATGTGACCTGTGAGTACACCATGTGGGTGAGTGGCCATTTTGTTGATTTGACCAAGTGAGAGGTCATGAGTCTGATCCTGGCCCCATGCACATCTTATTGGCTATGGAAGCTTCCAAGAAAGAAAGTCCGTAGCTTCTTGGACGCTACATGGTTGGTCTGTCACCTTGACACATGGATGCTTATGTGTCAAGCCCACAGCGCAAGTCTATTGGTGAAGTGGCTGGTTCAGGCCACTTCCCAGGAATGTGCTTTTGAGTTCTAGGACTGGACAGATAGCTATAAAAGGACTTGTATTGCATACTGATCAATGAACCCTTGCTTGATGCTCTCTTGCGTATTGATGACTTGAGCTCTTCTTGAGACATAATGCTAAGGCGTTAGTACTCTTGAAGGGGAATTGTATACCTGATTAAGTATGGGGTGCATGACACATGTCAACAGAGGAAGGAGGTGTAAAAACCTTTGTGGGCTTTTTCCTTTTGCGGCTTCTCTGCCACGGGTGGTTAGCTCAGTAGCTGACAAAGGGTTATGGGCCCATGCCTCTGGCTAGAAAAGTTTCACACATGCAACCGCTACGTCACAAGCATTGAGAGCGCCTTCGCTCTCATCCAACTTCTCTGTTTGCTGGTCAACATCATCAGGAGGAGAATACAACACATCTGCACCTTTTCGCCTTGGGAGCTGACATCTGTCTACATGAGCCTACATTAGCCTACATCTGCTTGCAACAGCCATCGTGAACAGGGTAAGTAGTTGCCTCTTCTTACCAACAGCCTACAGCGGCCTCAAACACATGTACATTGGCATTAACAAAACGTTCAGTAGCTGTAATAGTTTTAGTTGTAGGGATGCCAGGGACAGGGGAACCAGGTAGTTATTTGCCCATCCTCAAGTTTTATGGAGAGGGGTTTGCACTCTGGAAGTGGCAGTTTGAGATCATCATGGATGATAGAGATCTGCTAGGATATTTTGATGGAACTATCCCAGCACCAAAGGAAGAGGGTGCTGACCTTGTGGAATGAGTCAAGCTTAACAAGAAAGCTCTCGTCATTCTTGTGTCCTCCATACAACCCTCAGTCCTTTCACACATCAGCGGTTGTACAGTGACAGTCACGGCATACGCCAAACTGGGCAAGGTGTTGCAGTCCTCCTCACTTTCCAAGCGTATCTTCATTCTACAAAACCTCGTCAGCATGAGGCTTGGTGAAGAGGAGGATGTCTCCTCCCTTGTGCAAAAGTTTGACACTCTTGCAACAAGCCACCGGCATGGCGTGGGACCTGAAATCCGATATGTAGGCCTTGATTTTTCTGATGACGCTACCGGAAAGCTGGGGCTCCATGATAACAGTTGCTGGAGGGTGGACAAAAGATCAAGTTTCCTACACCACCGTCTCCGAGTATGTGTAGAATAAAGCCATGCGTCATAGCAGCAGTGAAGCAAGCATGGCTGCCTTTGCCTCACGGAGCAGCGGTACCTTTCGCAATACCTCCTCCTCTGGGTACAAGGGAAACAACAGCACAAGCAACAGTGGAAGGGGTACAAATCATGAAGGAAACGGCCATAATTGTGGCAAGGCTGGACACTGGGTTCGAGAGTGTCGTGCACCCAAGAGAGAGGGAGGAGACGGGGATGAATGGTGAGGGGTCAATGGTGGGAGGGATCCCACAAGCTTGGTGGCTGAGTATGCCTCCAACAAAGGTAGGGCGATACTCAGGCCAGGAGCCTACGGCCTTGACTCGGGCACAAACAAGCACACCACTTACGAGAAGAGAGGCTTCATCTCTCGTGCTCCATGCAACAAGAACTTCAAAGTCGCCAACAGAAAGGTGGAGGCAGCTGAGGGGATTGGTGACGAGCTGGTCACAGTGGGTGTCAACGGTGGAGATTCCGAACTCAAGCTAGAGGGGGTGGTCTACTTGCCCTCCATCACAGCCAACCTGCGCTCCGTCTCTAAGATAACTGACCATGGCATAACGATGGTCTTTACAGAGAAGGAAGTGGTGATAGTCCCTACCAAGGACATCAACATCTCCTACTCTTCCAAGAAGGTTGTCGCACATACTCCTTGCTTTGATGGACTCTACGTCTTGTAGACCAAAATGACAACATCAATAGCTAAAACTTCAGCTGAGAGTGATGATGAGGAGAGCAGCGATGTAGATTCAGATGAGGAAGGACATGTTGGAGCATCAGAAGTACTAGCAGCAAAAGATTCTGCAATAAAACCGCAAGAAAATGCAACCACCGGGACTGTTCATTCTAGCCTGTGCACATCCTCCGAGAAGCTGTTGCAGAGGCGCTTTGGGCACGTGGCTCATTGCACATTGGAGCTCATGGAAAAGCAGGAGCTAGTGCATGGGATAGAGCTAGGTGAAGAGGTGGAGGGAGCCGGGATCATGTGTGAGCCATGCCTTCAAGGTAAGGCGAAAAAGAAACCCTTCAAGCGCAATGGCACGCATGCTCTTGTACCCCTTGACCTGGTCCACTCTGAGGTGTATGGTCCCTTTCGCATACTGTCAATGGAGGCAACAGATATTGCCTCACATGCATCGACGACAACAGCCACAAAGTTTGGATATACTTTCTCAAAAAGAAAAATGAGGTGAACGAGAATCTGCAGGTCATTGTTGCTATGGTTGAGCGACAGAGTGGAAAGAAGCTGAAGGCATTTAGAAAAGACAATGGGAGAGAGTACAAAGCATGTAGGGAGTGGCTCAAGTTTCAAGGCATTGAACACTAAAAAATTATCCCTACTCACCTCAAAGCAACGACGTAGCAGGGAGGATGAACCAGACCCTCCAGGGCATGACAAGCTGCATGCTCTTTGATGCCAGGCTGCCTCCTAGGTTCTGGGCTGAAGCAGCACGTATGGCTACCTACCTTGTGAACCTCACACCTGCAGCAGCTCTATGAAGGAGAGGCAAGAAGAAGCAGATACAACAGCTGAAGATGCCTCAAGAAGCATGGTCACACAGGAAACCGGATGCCTCCCATCTCAGGGTGTTTGGTTGCACGAGCTTTGCCAAGGTCCAGGCCGGTGAGGGCCCTGGAAATCTCGATGCAAGAGCATGAAAGTTTACTTTCATCGGTAGACCAAGGAGCCAAGACGGTCATCCGCCAAGAAAGACGTGGATTTTCACGAAAGGTCTGTGAGTTAGGGAGAGCTTCTCGAACTCGAGAACACTCCAAAACAAGGAGAGTGGATCACTCTACTTGAGGAGGGAGACGAAGCACCAACACAATGGCATGAGCTACGTACTGCAACAGGGAGAGGAGCTTATCAAGATGACTCGGAGGAATCAGACTCTAATTTTGACGTATCTTATCCTCCTCATCATAAGGATGATTCCTCTCCCATCATCAAAGATGAAGTAGATATCCAGCCTCCACATCAACAACAACAGCCATTAGGTCCAATGAGTAGTTCACGCCTCAAAGTATCTCGGGAGCATTACGATGCAGGTAGGGGTGAATGGACAGGCTTCAAATATTTGATCATGGTTCAGGAGGAGCCGACGTCTGTCGTAGAGGCACTCATGCAGCTTGACAAAGCGGAGTGGTATGAAGCAATTCGCAGTGAACTCTGCTCCATCGAGGAGAATGAAACATGGGTGCTGGTGGACAGACATGCCGCGGCTCATGATGTGGGGTCCAAGTGGGTGTTGAAATTAAAAGGAAACATGATGGCAAGATAGACAAGTACAAGGCATGGGTGGTAGCAAAGGGGTTATCTCAACGGCCTGGCACAGAGTACGATGAGACCTTTGCTCCATTTGTGATGTTTTCCTTCATCCGGTCAATACTCGTCATTGTTCTTGTCGAGCATGGAACTCCACCAGATGGATGTCAAGAAAGCCTTTCTTTATGGAAAACTTGACAAGGAGGTATTGATGGACGTTCTAGAGGGGGTTCCCGAGGGCAAGGTGTGCAGATTGGTGAACGCACTCTATGGGCTAAAACAAGTGCCAAGACTTTGGCAGATTGCAAGCCTGCTAGCACACCCATGAGCTGAGAGTGCAAGCTCTCTTCCTCCATGTCCCCATCCAACAAAGCGGATAAAACTGACATGTTAGGCATCCCATATCAGTCTGTAGTGGACAGTCTGATGTATGCCATGGTTGCCACACGACCAGATGTATCCCATGTTGTTGGGCAGGTGAGCCAATTTGTGGCCAGTCCTCGTCCACTTAACTGGCAGGCTGTGAAGCGCATCATGTGCTACCTTAAGGGGACACGGCACGTGGTGCTCCAGTTTGGAGGAATCGGTGGATCCGTGTCACTTTGTCTCATGTGCTACACCGATGTTGATTGGAGAGGGAATATCGACGACAAAAAATCTACCTCCGGCCTCGTGTGTATGCTGAATGGAGGTGCAGACAGTTGGACAAGTCACAAGCAAGAATGTGTCTCTCTCTCAACAATTAAAGCTGAGTACATCACCTTGGCTGAGGTGTGTAAAGAGATACAGTGGCTACAAAGCTTGCTATCTGAGATGAAGGCACCACAGGCAACGGCGGCGGTCATCAAGATTCACAATATGAGCGCGATTGACATGTCCAAGAACCCCTTCCTGTCCAGGCGCACGAAGCACATTGAAATCCGCTACCACTTTGCTCGGGAATTTATCTACAAGCAGACAGTGGAACTTGATTATGTCGATACCAAGCTGAACCGGGTTGACATGCTTACAAAGCCACTAGACAAGGATCTCCACCAGGCGGGCAGACAAGGTATCGGCATGGTCAACGCAAGTGATGACGAATGATGATGGTGACTGAAAGAGGTGCAAGGGAGAGATTGTTGAATGTTTTTGCCCCTTGTTCAGCGTTGTAGGATGGATCAGGAATGCTCCATCCCTTATGGAGGTATAACCCCTGCATCCGTTGTAGTGACTCAACTATGCTCTCTCTCATATGAGATATGACCTGTGAGTACACCATGTGGGTGAGTGGTTACGCTGGCTATTTTATTGATTTGGTCAAGTGAGAGGTCATGGTTTCAATCTCGGCTCCATGCACATCTTGTTTGCTATGGAAGCTCCCAAGAAAGAAATTCCGGGGCTTCTTGGATGCTACATGGTTGGTCTGTCACCTTGACACTAGGATGCTTATGTGTGAAGCCCACAGCGCAAGTCTATTGGTGATGTCGCTGGCTCAGGCAACTTCCCAAGAATGTGCTTTTGAGTTCTAGGACTGGACAGACAGCTATAAAAGGACTTGTCTTGCATACTACTCATTTAACCCTTTCTTGATTCTCTCTTGCGTATTGATGTCTTCAGCTCTTCTTGAGATGTAATGCTAAGGCATTAGTACTCTTGAAGTTGAAGTGTATGCCTGATTAAGTTTGGGGTGCATGACACATGTCAACAAAGGAAGAAGGTGTAAAACCTTTGTGAGCTTTTCGGTTTCGCGGCTTCTCTGCCTAAGCTGGTTAGCTCAGTAGCTAACACATCAATCTAAGAGAATCATTTTACTTCCAGGTGGGGCATTGCCACTGGACTTCTCTTTATTGTAAGCCATTTCCTTTTCCCTTTTGTCCTTTGTGCAAGATACCTCGCCAATATCACAGAGCTTCAAGGGCTGAGAAGGTGTCAAGTGGAGATATGACACCTCAAAGAATTTTGGAGCCTCTCCATCACTGTGGGCAAGGGAGACACCATAAAGGAGGTGCAAGGAGCGTGTATAGAAGAAATAAGAAGACAAGAGAGGCCAAAAAAAGGCCAAGGACGACAGAGAATAAACGAATGTGAGGGAGGAGTGAACAGTTACAAAATCCAGACTGGATTTTCTTCTCCCCTCTCCTTCTCATTTTTTTAACAATGATTAACAAACTCATAAAAGATATTTGTCTTATGAGATGTTTTTTCCTGTCTTATAGGTGCTACCTACCATTGTGAGTCACAATGGTAGGTAGCCTTATGAATACAAGCATCAAAACCATGTAAACATGCCAAATGTGGTGGCATAGAGGATAGTATTTTCATACCATGTGATGGTATCTACCGTGGCACTCAAAAAAAAAAAAAAAAACAATTCTTCCCGCGAGGTTGTGTCATCCATGGAGTTTTAGAAAGATGAAGTTTTCAATTTCTAAGTAGCCTCACCGACAGTGAGAGAAGATATTCAAAGAGAGCTGATCCCTCTCCAGGGTTGTGAGCCATACTCACACAGACAGGACATGCTAGCTTCATGCAGGACGGTATGGCTAACCCCAAATCACCCACGAACAATAATTGCAAGGTGGAGGTGGCCTCATCACTCGCCCTTGGCGGACTCCAAGTTTTGAGATACGCAATGATGCGTGTGGTGGCCATCTTAAAGGCTACAGATTCTCAAAAGGCAACCTGCAGGGAAGCTCCCGCATGTGCTAGATACGTTGTGCACTATGTGCATGTAGAACCATGTTGCCCTGCCCACCTCGAACCGCGGCACATCGATGTGCACCGCGGCACATCGGTGTGGTCCACATGAACATCGGCCACCTCGGCCCAGCGGAAGGAGGGGGGGGGGGGGGGGGGGGGG